>VOQZ01000806.1:0-58384 GCA_008079305.1 Phytophthora palmivora | reverse complement strand
AAAGACTCGAACTTTCACTTTGGCTTCATCTTGTTTCACACGATACTTGCTAAAATACTTGGCAAACGGAAATGGTTGGTGCAATAACGTGTTCATCTTGCCAATTTGATTAACTACTGGAACGTGTGGTCGTTCATCAGGCTTTGCTGGGCAGTTTGTCAAGCTAGCTGATGAATCTTTTACTGGTGAACCTGAAGTTGGTGAAGCTAGAATTTGAGGATCGGTCGTTGGGGGTGCCCCGTCGCCTATTACTGACTTCGTTGGTGATTGGAATAATGCATTGCTGGATTCGTTTTCAACGAGTGGCTTTGGGTTCTCATCGGCATGTTTAGCAAAACTAACAAACTCCAAGTACGAAATGGCGCCGTCGCCATTCGTATCTAGAAACTGGAGCAAAAGTTTTTCGTCTTCTGAACTGAGGAAGTGGCGAAGTCCAGCTCTTTGGAGAAGCTGCAGAAATTCATCATGTGAAATAAACCCGCTGGAATCTGCATCAAGATCTGAAAAGAGACTAAATAATCGTGCACCAGCGTCTTTCCCCGTCGACAGAAATGACTGGAGTTCCCCTAAAAGTCGTTCAATATGATTGTCAAGAACACCACAATTGCTTGTAAAAAACGCACTCGGTCCTTTGACCAGGAACTTGCGGAACACTGCAACATTAAAGCCGGAATTTTTGTGCAGCTGAAAGCAGTTCATCATGCATTCTAGTTCTTCACGCAAATATGGGTGATGCACGCCAGCAGCCCATAAACACGTCTTTGAAATCATCAACTGATATGAACACACATTTTGTAGAATCTTTTTCCACTCCAAACGCTCGATCAATGTCGAAATCACGGCCACTTAGTTCAAGCTGTTGATTAGCTTGGCGGTATTGCTGATGTAAAGTTTTCAACAAGCTGAGGACCTCCGACGGAGGCGATTCCAACACCTGCTGTGTTTCTTCATTTTGACGGCATTTCTGAGCAATTGCCTCACAAAATAGTAAATACTGGACATCTCCACCAGCATCATCATCGCTTGCAAACTCTTTCGCTAAAACGTCCATATCATTCTTGGACACGGAAACACTCATTTCCTTGAGTGTCTCCACAAATCGGTTTGCTGGTACCAAGCCTGTCGTATCCTTGTCAATAATTCCAAACATCCTCTTGATCGAACCACAATATGCTCCAACATTGTCACTGGTGAGGTGCTCGTTGATGATAACGTCTTCAAGGATGCGTTGCAAAACAGGATCAGGAAGGGCGGCGATGTTAAGCCTTCTGCTTGAGGATGACGAAGATTCGGCAAGATTAAAACGGAGAAACTCGTCGAAGTTAATCGCTCCAGAAGAGTTAGGATCAAACCGCCGCATCAGCCCTTTAATCTCTTGATCCGTCAGGTATTTATCCACACCAAGCTCACGTATTGCAACTTCAAACTCGGACAGGACAATTTCTCCAGTATTGTCCTTATCAAATAGCCGGAAAGGTACCATGTAGTCAAACTTGCCATCAGGTGTTTTTGCACACCGCTTTAGCTCTTCGCGAAGCAAATTCACACCCCTCAAGAAATTGGGGACTATCATAATGTGTAACAAATTCACTCTTCATGTTTCTGCGGTCTTGGTTTTCTCGAATAACAGCCAAGAACCGGTCAATAAGTACGGCACCACCTCCACCGCAATTTGCACAGTGTATTGAACCACGTACACCAGGTCTTTTAAGTCCACTTGGCGCGTTGACATCTCCACTGCTAACGTATTTAGTTGCTGAGAAAATTTCACTAGAGATAGCTTACCGTTGGCCTCAATATTTAGCCGATTGTAAATCTCGTCGACGTCAGTCTTTATAGGCCCTGACCCAACCAACTTCTTTAACTCGTAAATCACTGTTGAACTACAGAAACACCAAATTCATAGTTACTTTCATGTATAAAGCACAAGAATACACAAACTTACATTTTCTTGGGAACGTGATTGACAAAAGCATGAAATGCCGCTTGGTTTACTTCACCGTTTGTTGCCGGGGCCATCAGTACTTGGAGCAGATGAATTTGCTCCGCATTTAAGCGTTTTCTTCGCTGCCGCAGAATATGGTTGATTGTTTCGGAATCAAGCCGGCCATGCTTTGGTTTGAGCAGGCGCCACGCAGATGTCGAGTCAATGTTGCCGTCTTTAGCTAGTTTCTTATTCTGTTTCTCTAAGGCCCACGATCGAAATTCATCAGCTGCCTCTGCAATTCGTCCAGCAGCTCTGGCAGATGCGTCACAAATACCTGTGATATAGCTTAAAAAGTCCGAATAGTCAACGATACCATCTTTGTTGACATCAAACCGCTGGATCACTTTGCTTAATTCGCTATTCGTGAAACTCAGCTGATTTGTAGCGAATATTCGCTGGAAATCGGATCGACTGAGCTTTCCGTCACCAAGTGTATTGTATGACTGAAAAATCAACGGTAGTTCGGAACGTGGTAACCAAAACGTGTTGTCATCGTACGCTGCAAAGAGTTCACTACTTCATCGCTAGGAAAGCAGAACAGCATTAAATAACTATGTATGCCATAGAAAACAACCAAGGATATGCAATTAGTACTTACATTTCGAAATCCGTGAGCTCTAAAAATTGAGAAAACGCACCGACGTGAATAACTTTTGCTCCAAATGGGCTGATTCGCTCCCAAACAAGCCTAAAATTCTGTCATCAGCCCGACCAGTGCGTTTCAGTGACTTATACCTCATAGGAATCACAGTTACCCTCACCTTCTTGTCCATTTTGATACCAAATGTTTCTATCCCAGCCAACACAGCTTGCTTCGTAATAGCACGCACCTTCTTGGGGTCAAACTCATCAAATAACCGATTGAAGTTGAGAGAACAATCTTGATCAATAGGGCAGTTTCGTCGTAGTGTTTTGCGGACTTGGGTTTCCAGGTCATCAATGTGGCGATGCAGATTCGCCCGCGTCCGAGGAGATGCAAACGTGAGGTCGATATGAGGCTCAACTAGGTCATGGGTGGATAATGCGCGCCGACGGCGCAGCCACAAAAAGACACCATGCTTTGGGTTCTTCTCATTCAAGTTCCCTGGCACCAATTTGAAGCCACGGTGACGCGGCAGCCATAACCGTGCGGTGTTCTTGTCATTCATATCTCCACTAGTAAGGGATAGATCAATCAACTCGTTGGCCAATTGCGTACTTGGAGGCACCAGACTAGTCCAAATGTATTTGTGCTTTCCGAAGGCACCGTTCCGGTTGATATCCTGCTGCAAGCATGTAAATCCTTTCGATACCAGCTCCGTGTCACGGGAGCTCGTTGCATACTTAATATTGGAAATAGCGGCTTTTCCTTCTTCCTTTGCCGCTGTCCGAAACCACAGGTGCATGGGACTGGAGTTGCTCTCGTCCTGTAGCTTCGGAAACAGTTGGACGTAATTATCTCTTCGTAATGTAACCTCTTCCACGCTGTTTGTTGAAATCTTGATATCAACCACGCCGTTCTCTCGTGGGGCGTGGACAAGTTCTTCAGCTCCTCGTTCGTCTTTAAGCAAAAATTCAAGATCATGAACTTTCACCATTCCATCCTTATCTGAATCCATGAGATCCATGACGAATGCTAGTTCCTAGACCCAGTTTAGCGACGAAGTGAGCTCTCAGATACATAAATCACACTCAAATTAAAAAAACTGCATCGTACTCCTGTCGTGAGCACAACATCCAAGTCACGCATGATAGCACCATGGAAAAGCTCCGGGGCCATCGCAGTGTCATCTGGAGGTGCTAGTCGTTTGAATGTATCTGCGATCTCATTGTCGGTCAAATCTAGACTTTTCAGATGTTTCCTATACTTGAACAGCAACAGCCGGCTGCACAAAACAACAAATAACACTAAGTACTTCCCACAACCAAGCAAAGCTAACTCACAGTTGGTCTTGATCTAGCAGACAGAATTCTACAAAGTCTCTATGCAGTAGCATCTTCTCATAGTCGCATTCGAGACGGTGGAAGAGAGCGTCCACCTGGTCGCTCGGTATGGCGGCCTCAAAAGCTGGATCGCTCGCCACGAGTTTGCGGAATTCGTGCGCCTCCAACACAAGCTGCTGTGGCTCTCCATGTGCTGTTTTCTTTACCTTAGATGCATGCTGCTGCGACCCAAACTTCTTCATGAGGTCCTTGAGGTAGTAGTAGATGCTGTTCTCGGCACGCATGGATGCTGCCTTCTCACGAAAGACCTGGCGTGCATGATGACCCAGCAGGTCATCTGAGTGCTTGCATAGCATGTATGCGCCCTCTCGCACGCCATCCAGCGTCAGGTTTGTCAAGAACTCGCCGTACTCGGCCATCTTCGCTGAGAGTGCGGACAACCCGTGGAGGTTTTCAGAGTGATTGTCCGCAACTTCAATGAAACTCCTATATCTCTGTGATTGGTCGAAATTTATCTTGATTTCGACCACTGGGATGCAAGGAATTGTTCTTCTTTATCAGACTCAAATTAGCACCATGGAGCTGGATCGAGCGGACGAGGAAGTGTTGCTAGAGAAGGTGCCACAGCAGCTCCCTGTAGGACGGCGCGACGAACGTAAGGACTACTTTCTCTCGCGGTGGCTTTCGCTGCTAATTGCGCGGCAGTGAGCTTTATTGCAGTAAGTGTCTAAATTCACATTCTGATCAGATTCCCATACACTTATCGAATTTACTTACAATTTGATAGCTCTTCTTCGGCCTTCCAAATGTGTCGAGTATCTACTTCACTGTGCATCATGAAGACGACTCGTCGCACGGCCTCAAGATCTTCTTCATCTTCTTGGTGACGAGTTGCATTGGTGGCGGTGTGTCGGCACTTTGGCTACAGGTGCTGCAGAATCATGCAGAGCGCGTCATCTCTTGGACATTAAAGGCTAGTATTGTAGCCTTTATTGCAGCATCGTTCATATCCTTCTACAACTCTGGAATGGCTGGCAAGGCTATCGGTTTTATCAACTTATTCTTCGCTCTCACGATCATCACATATTACACGTCTGTGCGGCGTTCGATAGCCTTTGCGGCATCTAATCTGACAGCGGCGTCTCGCATTTTGCGGGTGTTCCCTGGAGCAATCACGTCGGCGTACATTGCTTTGGTGGCACAGGCAGTATGGGTCATGATCTGGGGTGCGGCTGTCGTGGGCGTTCTCGCTAAATCAGTGGGCCATCTTCATGACTCAAGCTCCTTTGGTAACACGTGCTTCTTCTTCATGCTACTCAGGTACGCATATGCTGTTGAGTTAATACATCCATGACAATTAATAGTATTGGATTGTGTTTTGTTACAGCTTTTACTGGTTTGTGCAGGTTGCGAAGAACGTGGTGCATTGCATTACTGCCGGTGCGGTGGGCGAGTGGTGGTTTGGTGCGCATGACGTGAACACAATCCAGCGGGCACAAACACGTGCTTTGACGACGTCTCTGGGCTCCATCTGCATCGGCTCCCTGGTTGTTGCTGCACTAAACGCGCTTCACACGCTTTTGCTCTCCACCCCGCGACGGAAAGCCAAGGGCAGCGCCAATGCTTTCTTGGAATTCCTCGTCAAATTGGTGATGCGAAATATGCAGTACTTCAACAAATACGCGTTCTGCCAAGTTGCGTTGTACGGGAAGGACTTTCGACTTGCTGGAAGAGACACGATGCACCTCTTCCGGGACCGTGGCTGGACGGCGCTACTAAACGACTCGCTCATTTCGAGCGTTCTTGCTGTGGGATGTTTGGTTGTTGGTGGGTTTGCTTGGTACTACATGACTGTGAACACATGCAAACATTGGTCTGCTAACACGTGTATCTTTGACAGGCACAGCATCCGGAGTCATCGGATCGGCTTGGCTGTACCTAACGCTGCGATGCACGCCAGACGAACTGGCAGATCACCCAGGAGAATGTCGTACGTGAATCTTGCTTTCCATACATGTATTCACTTCACCGAAGATGTAATACGACTGCGGTTCTGTCTATTGTGCGCTATCTACAGAGACTTTCAACGTCGTATTGCTGACCTTTGTGGCATGTGCGTCGATCGGATATGCCATGTGTACGATCATGTCTTCTATCCTGGACTCCATTGTCGCGACGATCTTCGTTTGCTTCGCTGAGGTAGGTTTGCCTGTCAACGTGGTGGTGCTGCTGGCGGCGCACAGTAGCACTTTCGGAGCGAGTTGTCTGGCGGTCAGTCAGTCAGACGATGAATCCGACGAGGATACACCTGGTCGGAAACGGGCCATCCCAGCCGCGCAACACCATTTTCTCACACTTCCTGCCCGCTCGAGTTTGCTCGCCATACTAACTGCTTCAAATTGCTATGATGCTATGAGCAGGACCCAGCGGCATTGCAGCGTTCGCACCCAGATGAACATGCGCGACTTGTCGAGGCCTGGACCCGCCTGCAGCCGGACTTGTTGAGCTTCCCGACTCACATGGTGTGATGCTCTATCACCGAGATGTTATGCAGAAACGGTTCAAATCAGCCAGACTATTTCCGATGCTGTGATTGGTTGGTAAACATTACAATGTGATTGTGCTGAACCTCATTTGCGGGAAATCCAGATATTTAAGTTTGAGCTGACACATTCTAATTTCTTGATGAGCATGTGGATCTCGTCGTCATTCTCAAAGAGAACGCCGAGGTATCAAGTCGCCATCAACTCGATGGTCCAGCTTCCCCCGAGACGCATGGTTGGTGACATTACGCAGTCGCTTGTGGAAGTCAAGGTGGACATGAAGTCGTCGTTGTTCGACCCACCATCACCACCATCAACGGCGCTTGCCGTGCAGGTGTTGCGTTTCCACCCGGAAGAGAAAGAAGCGGTCACCTCGCTCAAGAAGAATCGTTTTGTGTACGAAATCGAGACGTGCCACAAGGAAACAGGGGACATCTTTCATGTAGAGCGCCGTTTCCGCGAATTCAAGAGACTGCGTGATGCGCTTTTGCTCGAGTGCCGCGACTGCCCCAACTGTCACGTGTTTGTAGAGAAGCTCAAGCAATCGCGTCTACCAGCACGACAAATGGTCGTACTTGACGCGAACAAGTACGGGGTCTCGCGCATGCTGGAGCTCACGCACTTTTTGCGTGACCTTGTCCATCTTGTGACAGAGAACGCACACCACTGCGCTCGCGATGGCCCGGATATCGACAAGTCAGTGGGGTTGTTTCTAGGCCTCGACTCTCTCAGCGAAGCACTGGATGGCGTTACCAGCTCTGCAAGGACATTGCTGAGGGTGCCACTAAAGACTCGCCAAGATCGGATCGACTTTCGAGCGGCTTCCATGCCCAACATGCGATTCTCATCCTCATCTATGCGTCTATCTGATGACTCGCTACAGCACATTCGGGCGCGTGGCTACTCGGATGTCAGCAACATCCACGTCTGTCAAGCGACAGCAAGAAGCTAATAGGGTTCGAAGGGCATTTTGCTTGTATGCGTCTTCAATTGTAGAACTTTTGGTATGCCGTCCAGTATATATGGTGAATACATTTCTTTGATCGTCGTCTGGATCTTTACTACTATCGCAAACGTATCCTGGGAGGGCAACTTGGATGTGGACAGCGTTATTAATTCGTCCCAATAGCTGTTGCATCGTCACGAAGTTATAGAACGTGCCCAACTTGCCATGCACGAACGTCGTGAATTCGGTAAGAGGGCTTCGATTTCTTGGTGACCTTATGCCAAATCTTTGGAGGGTATAGAATTCTTTGGACAAGTCCAAATTTGTATCAACTGGTAGTTCCAACTCGAGGAATCTGTGGATATCGAGAGCAAACGTTTGCCTGTATTAAGACTTGTGAATCAACTTGCTTCGTCCCACCAGTTCAGACTATTGTGTTAGCTCGTTAAAAAAGTGAACCAGGATAGTTACTGTAGTGGCTGTAAAGCGAAAACTAGGACTTATTGGAAAATCGGACGAAGCTTGATGCACGGGACTTCCTCCATGAATTTGTTGGAATCAGTGCTCGAAAAAATTAAATACCAATACCGGTAGTAATGATATTGATGTTATCAAATAATTAAATACTAATACCGTGCTATACACGGGGAAGCTCTGGATTGAATACAACTAGGCGTTATGAAATAGATGAAATGCTTGTGACAATTCGAGGTGCATCAATATCATCGAGAGTAAGTGACACCTACATCTTAAAATTCTCAGCAACAATATACTAAACATGTTTTCGCTGCAAAATGCGATTGAAAAAGATTAGCGGGTTGAGAACACATAAGTAATCGCTGCCGGATTCTAAAGCTTCTAGGCGGGAATTCTCCTGCATTGCATCTTGCAGCGGAGTGAAATACTTAAGAAAACTTAGCGATAACGGCTCCATAAGATACAGCTGGCACAGTGTTTTCACTCGAGTGACAGCAACGTAAAATGACGAACGTTGAGGAGAAAGCCGTGTTGAATGCCGCAATGGACCAAGAATAATCTTTATCACTGTTAGGCCCTGGCGTTTTTCACTGGTGAGAGCGAAAGCAGGAACTAAGGGGACTTGTTTCACAACCACAGTGAACGAACGCTGAGGCATGATGATCTTTACATTTCTCTAAAATTGAGTTACCAAATAGCTATACATTGTGCTGCCCAGTTCATTGCCTGTGTCGTGCATCCTTTCTTTCCGTGGCGTGTGTCTGTGCCAGTGCAACCACTGCATAGCATGCAGCATATAATGCGTGCTGAACATTTGAATCATGCAACCACTTAATCACGAACGGGTCTATAAGCTGTGGTTTTTTCGCGGGATTGTCACAATATCTGTTTAATCCCGTGCAGTTCAGACAACATTCCAGGGTGATTTGGGTTTTGATGTTGCAGGTAGCCGCCACAAGTAACATTCACTGGGACCTTTTCAATATCCAGCGGCTATCTAAAACTGCAGGTTTGATGGTATCAATGATGTATGGCATATCGAGATGGTCTGAAACACGTAACAGGAGACTTTGTGTTCCTCATGGACACCGATCTCTCGCACCATGTAAGTGGACTACTTGCTGTTACATTGGCTTCACTTTTACGTTGTTTCTCACTTGGTGTTTTGTGGTAGGTGCAGCCGAAGTTCATTCCTGAGTTTATCAAGTACGTCATGGGCGCTTGTCTTGCAGTGTAACCGCTGATCTTGCTCATACTGTACATATCAGGAGCGAATTTGGGCTTGCTTGACGTCTTGGAGGGCTTCGACTTGCCCTCTCCTTCCAACAACAGCTTTAACGCCGTTTGCGTATGTTCCGAGAGTTGCAGCGACGCTCGCGTGCGCGCAAAGGCCGTGTCGGGACGTTCGTAGTATTCCTCAACGTGGCGGTTGTCTGGCAATGGAGACGTGAATTGAGACACAGGTTAGTGCTCTGGGATGCACTCCGGGATGTGGAAGCTGCTGCTGCTGGACGAGCGATTGAACGAGCCATAGGAACTCGGTCGACTCGGTCGCTGCGTCTTGAGATCCAATGCGGCAGACCAGAACATAATAGACTGAGTTGCTTGGTCCTGTGCAGCTGCTAATCGTGAAGTGCGGCTGAAGACTGCTTGGGGCAGGAGCAGCGGATCTTTCACAACTCTTGGCCAAGCGACTTAGAAAACTTCCAAGCTGCAGCAACCGGTATTCTTTTTTTGACTTGGTTTCACTAAGTACCGGTGCGCAATACAGTGGTGCGCGATCGCGCAAAAATTGACTTGGTTTCACTATGTACCGGTATTAAAAATTGGTCCAACACCGCGCAAAGAACCTAAAAAGTGAGTGTCTTTGACCCTGCAGCTACCCCAAAATAGCAAAATTGGGTTCTTATGACCCATTTCTGAGCGCGCACTACGGTACTGTACCCTTTTCGCCAATACCGGTGATTCCAAGCCATTTCCTGTTTGAAAACGCAGTACAGTGCTGCGCGATAAATCGGTAGATCGGTAAGAAAACCGGTTTTTTGCGCGATCGCGCAGAGTTATCGGTTTTTATCGGTAAGCGCGCACCACTGTACTCCCGTTGCAGGGCATAGTGAAACCAAGTCAGAGTTTCCAATACCGGTATAAAACCGGTATTGGATTATGAAATGAAAATATTTCTTTTATTAAAAAACCGGTTTTCTTACCGATTTACCGATTTATCGCGCAGCACTGTACTGCGATTTCAAACAGTCAAATGACTTGGAGTCACCTAAACCGGCAAAAAGGGTACAGTACCGTGGTGCGCGGTCACAAAAAAGGGTTGCATATGTTTTGATAGGTTTATGCCGGAAAGTAGTTTTTTTCTAACCGAAAAAGGAGTTTTGTGTGTGCTGTTAGTTCCCGCTAAGAGGAGGGAGCAATCGCGGGAACCCCAGTAAAAGCACAAAATGCGGAAACAAGCGTTTTGGAAATTTTAAAAATTTTGCAGGGTAAGGACATCGTTTGGTATCTAAAAGAATGCCTTATTACATTGCAGCAGACGTTGGTGCATGAAGGACTGCATTGGCAGAGGCTCTGATAGTCTTGCTGTTTAACGCATTTGTAGAGAAATCTGAATTTTAGAAATTTTATATTTAGGGGTACGCATCACTAAAATCAAATTTCTAAAAAAATCCAGCGGGCCGTCCACATCCGACGCCCATTCCTCGGGAAACTACGGGACCAACACATTTCAAAGATCAAATGGGAGATCTCGGACGCGGGGTTATCTGTAATATAATTTTCTTGCTACAAAGGTAACTACCGCAATTAGCTATTTCCCAGCTTTCCCCTTCTGGAGTGCTTTTTCACCCTCTTCGTAGCGGGATAGTCGGTAAAAAAACAATAAAAACTATTCATGCATTGTCAAAACCAGAATATACAAAAATGATGTATTAAACCTATCACTTAGAATATTTTGATATATTGCATATATAAGAAAACAGAAGAATAACCCCCACTTGTCAAGAAATTTCAAAAATCATATTAAATTATCAGTCTTTGTTTTTTGACAAGTTCTATACATAGCAACTGTATTAAGATTTTATTTTGGGTATCCGGTATATAATATTCCAAAGTTATTTTGGGTAGAATGACCTCTCTGTAGAAACTCTGGACTCTGGACTGGACTCTGGATTATTATCAAATAATTAAATACTGAATGATAATACCGAAGGGGTATCCCAGGGTGACCGGACGGCGTCCAATGATGAAGTTCAAAATCAGACGACCCGACGCAGGTCATATACTTAGTTTTGCAGGGAGGTACGAATTCGCCCAATCAGAGACAGATTCACATTAACTCGAACATATTCACATTAACTCGAACAGATTCACATCAACTCGAACAAGTTTATATTATCGCAAAACTATCACGAAATTCAATTGTACAGTTCGAGTAATAGTGAGTTTGTTCGAGTAATAGTGAGTTTGTTCGAGTTAATCTGAATATTCCGACGAAGTAATCAAGCGTATTTTGATAGTGGTTCAAACTGGGGGAAGTAACTACTCACGTATGTAATCGCGTGAAGTCATCTAGCTGCTTCGTGAAAGCGTTGAGCGATAAACCGGAGCTATTACGCTTCATTTCAAGCAGTTCAGCAGCTGCTTCGCGCGTGATGTTATCCCTCGCAGTGATAGTCGCAACTGCATCATAATATCGTTTCCGGCGGAGGTAAAATCGAGCTTCAGTGGGGCTTTGACGCCATTTTGTTCCCATAAGTTTGTCGGCTTCTGCTTTTGATATTTGACCTCCAACTCCATTAGTATACTCCCTCCACAATTCCACCACAGTTCGTACGACCCTGCTTAATTTCACTACAGGACAGCTACATTTGTCTCCACCAGCGCCGCTATTGGACGTCTCAGGATTAACTCAAGTCCCAACATCTGAATGCTCACCAACATCAACGTCTTCCCATCGATTAACCAGTCGCTGTTTTGAAAGATCTTTGACTAATGCCGTGCTATACACGGGGAAGCTCTGGATTGAATACAACTAGGCGTTCTGAACTAGATGAAATGCTTGTGACAATTCGAGATGCATCAATATCACAGAGAGTAAGTGACACCTACATCTTAAAATTCTCAGCAACAAGATATTAAATACTACTAGTATGGTTTCGCTGCAAAATGCGATTGAAAAGTTTAGCGGGTTGAGAACATATTAGTAATCGCTGCCGGATTCTAAAGCTTCTAGGCGCGAATTCTCCTGCAGTGCATCTTGGCGCGGAGTGAAATACTTCAGAAAACTTAGCGATAACGGCTCCATAAGATACAGCTGACACAGTGTTTTCACTCGAGTGACAGCGACATAAAATGACGAACGCTGAGGAGAATGCCGTGTTGAATGCCGCAATGGACCAAGAATCATCTTTATCACTGTTAGGCCTTGACATTTTTCACTGGTGAGAGCGAAAGCAGGAACTAAGGGGACTTGTTTCACAGTCACAGTGAACGAACGCTGAGGCATGGTGATCTTTACGTTTCTCTCGACTCGATGCCGGACTGGAACAACTCCACAGGGAAACTGTGACAGCAACTGAGAGTCTTCATAGCCAATAAGCTTTACGTAAACAAGAAGAGGTGGATGACTATGGATGTGAATTTGAACTCCAACTGCATCAACCACTTGAAAAGTATCTCGATCATCAGCGACAAAGTCAACCACATAGCCAATTGATCCATTAGCTAGTTTCAAAGCACTTGAAGCATTTTTGGTGCACTGAACCGGGCTTCCAACACTGAAACTGAGATCAACTGGCATACCACCCGTTTTGTCATCACGAAGAGTATTCATTGCTCGGCGTTGTGCAGAAGTCAGGGGAAACCGTGTTCTTTTGACTTCAGCAGGAAATTTGTGCATCGGTCGATTATTATGTGCGCAAAATTGACGAAGAGCTGTTTTGTTGAATTCAGCCCGTAAAGCGTTAGATGTCACGATAATTGGACAAAACGCTGTTGTCAAAACTTCATCAGACATCCAATTCTTCTTGTAGCAAAGATCGTTAACGTAGTCGACGTCTGATTGCAAATAAACCCCTTTTCGCCAACGTTGAAGTATATCTCGCCATTTCGGATCCGATCTATGTCTCATGTTTTCATCTAGCATGACAACTTCATTTACATGCTGATAAGCGTCACTTCCTCGAATTCGATCCAAATAAACTGCTGCATCTTTTGCTTCTGTCGCTGTACTTGACATCGAATATTGCGGAACGATAAAATAAGCTGGCTGTCCTGCAACAGGGAGCTGCTGTAACCAGTCTCCAACAAGAAGAACATGCAAGCCACCAAATCGAAGTCGAGGTTGCTTCAAGATTAATCGCAACGAAGTATCGATTCGCCCAAGTATGTGCACGTCACACGTTGATATTTCATCAACGATGAGAAGCTTCATTCTGTAAATTTTTCGATCTGGTCGACTGACGGTGTCCACTTTGTCTGATCACAAGTTACACCCCACCCAAACAATTTGTGAATAGTTTGACCACCTGCAGCCTGAGCTGCGACTCCTTGATATGCAACTGTTCCAACTGCATCTGGGCACCCCCAACCTTCAGCTAACTTTTGAAGCGCTTTTATAACTTGACTTTTTCCTGCGCCTGGTAATCCTCCCAAAAAACCAATCAGTTGTTGATCTGAACTGTTTTCAATAAACCCTTCCAATATTTTCCGGCCAAATCGCACCAGAGCTTTATGCTGCTTTTTGTTCAGTTGGAATGATCGCGACACATCTTGTAACGAGGGGAATGGGAGCAATTGTGTTGGTCCGGCCTCAGTGATCGTGGACGGATCAGTCCATTCCACATTACCAATAGCAGATTCAAACAGTTGAACCCGTGTCTCTAGCGAATTGAATGGCGACAGTAAATCTGTTGAATCATCTATAGCATTATACAAATTTTGTTTTTCAGCAGTGGCAATTATAGCGTCGATATCATCTATCGGTATTTGATGTATAGGTTGATCGTCACCGACATAAATTGATGCTGCCGCTAATGACACCGTTTCATTGCATTTCTCCAATAGGCTGATATGCTGAATGGATTCGTATCTCATGACAAACTCATCGGCATCTGCAAAATCATCATCGTCGTCATCACTAGATTCAAGCTCATTGGCGGACAAGATATTACCGCAATTGTTATCATCATTCTGGATGCCTGAGCTTGAATAATTTTCATATCTTGTCATATCTTCATCTTGATTATCTTGTGCCAATTCACGCGATAGATAATAATCATTATTATAATCCGTATAAATATGAGCGGCGCTGGAATCCTGTGATTTCCACCAACTTTCAAAATTAGCTTCAAATGTACCTGCACGAGATCCAAAGTCATCACCACTCCTAAATGGCCTGAAAAGAAGGCTGATTGTTCGCTGAAAAATCAGTTGCTTCTCTGGCGAAAGAGTTTGCCTTGTATCAGGGAGACGCTCGTTTATGACTGTGACTACCAATCGTTTTTCTCTTCGATGTAAGCTGTGAGAGGTATTTTGAAGGTGCTCCTTGCAAAAGTGAAGACCTCTTCGATTTCGTTGGGTTGACCAATTAGCAGCAAAATCCAGCAAGTTTGTAGTGTTCAATTCATGGGGTCGATGAATGTAGTCAAAATAAATACTTCTTGCGCAGAATGCACTTCCGGTGGAATTTGGCTCGAGTATAGCAGAAACAGCAGCGTCGTCAAACACAGCATCCATCACACTTCGAAGATATAACTTGAAAAATCCATGCGAGCTGTAAAATGGCGAGCCTCTTAAAATGTACAAGCCGGCAAGAGGTGCGGATACTTCATGAGGGTTTGACAATGTACAACACATAGACTGTATACACCTTCTACCTGCAGCAACGGGGTCATCCAACGTATTCGCCAACCTATCTTTTGCTTTGCCGAATGCAGTCAAATGCAGCGCCAATGGGTTTTCAAGATTTAGTTGCGGCTTTGCAGTATATTTGATCGTATAATACGCCTTTTCAGGACCTGCAGTGCATGAGAGCAACATGTTAAATTATACATTGGTAATTTGACACAATTTGAACGATGCGCACCTTCACCCGCAGCCAATACCTTTATATTGTGGTTTGTTTTAAAAATGTCGTTTATAAGCGGCACATACGCATTGATATACTCATTGCCCGGGTCGCGCTTGAGTTCAATTCGATCTTCCTCTGTCCAATGGGTTTGAGGGCATGCTTCCTTTGGAAAAAACATTCGGCAAGTTGATCCATCCGGTGTTCTCTTGGTAACCTTGAAGCAACCCTTTGTGTGTGACCACAAGTGATGTTGATACGAAAGTAGTGCTTTTGCCGTAATAAGAGCGTCTCTGCTAATTGCAGCACTATCCATCTGCCCGCCAGTTCTTGGAAATGGAAGTGGAGCAGCAATACGTTGAAACACAAAATTGTCGTGAAGCTTCGCGAAGCTATCTTGATGTCTTGATTCAACGAGTTTCAGAGACTCATCAATTACTTCGCTTGAACCAAATGTGCTTTCGCAGCCGGTACAAATAGATGTTGATGGGCGTAATGCTTGTCGTTTCGGTTTACGAAAAGCTTGTTGGGTGAACGGAAGCCCAGTTAGATTACTTAGTTCGCATCTAGGACACGTACTTGACGATCCTGGTACATTTGTTGTAGCTATCGCATCAACATACCTAAGCATTTGGTTTTTCAAATGCTCATTTTTCAGAAGTTCATAGTAAGCCCTCGCGGTAGTAGGAAGTCCATCAATCCAGATCAAGATATGTGCGTGTAGCGAGCCCGTTGAACTTTGTGACTCTGTTGCTGCAAAGAAAGCTTTGGTGTGTCCAAATATACCACCTTTTGTCCCTGAGGAACCTTTTTCACAGTCCCAGTCAAGCACATCGCTTATTAAAATGCACATCAGCTGATCAAAATACCTACAAACACAAGCAAAAACAGAAGTTAGACACATATTTGGAATTTGTCGGAGTTCTTCGCGTACTTAGCACAAACGAAAGGGTTTGCCGTAGCTATTTCGCCCAACTTTGCCTTGGAAAACTGCAATGATGAATCGAGGCATTGCTGCAAAGCGTCAAGAGATGCATCATCAATTTCACCGGCAAGATTAGCTATCCGAAAAGATGAAGATGTGCTTGGAGATATTGTAAAAAAGATCGAGGGTTGGCCGAAATTTAGTTGCATCGAAAAGAGGTCTGCACGAGCACTTACTCGTTCTTGATTCGAGCCCCAGAAGGCCCTCATTCCAGTAGAAATCCCTGATTCCAGATCACGTACATGCGGGTCATATGGGGGAGGTGTTGGGGCAGGTAAATTATGCTGAAAAGATTGTAATCGTTCTTCGTGATAATTAACCCTTGCCACTAAAGCATCACGAGAAACTTTACCAGCGCTAGCCACTCGACTCGGCATCACCTTTGTCCTGATGTATACAGCTTTCATTGCCCGCTGACGAGCAAGAACATCGAAAGCAACGAGTGTAAAGGACGGGTGCTTTTCATGACGTCTCGAAGAGAGCCTCAAGCAGTACCTCAAAAACTCTTCAAGACCAATTGCCACTTTTCGGGGTTCGTTCAGTCCCCCACGACCGAAAGGAAATAACTCGCAAAACGAAAATATCCAAAATGATGGATCAAAGTCAGATAAAATGGATGTAGACCTGTAAACAACCACATCCTTGCTTTGAAGAATAGTCTGAGCAGCAGAAATATGATCTTCACCAACGAAGTCAGTAACCAGAGCTGTAGCGACGGCTACGCGCAATTCATCTTCGTCACTTACAGTAGCGTGAGATGGTGTTGATGCATTGAATCGCCAAGTATTTTCATCGAGAGCGTTTGCGTGTACTGTACTTCCTGAACTCTCCGGGATAGAAGTTTCGTCTTCAACTACTCGTGTGGGAACCGTTGAAATTTCCCAACCAGTAATCTCGTCTAGTTGATTGTACAAATAGTTGTTTTCATAATACCAATCCAGCAAATTCCGTATCCGATCAGACCGTACTTGATATTTTCTAGTCGCTGCTATCTTCTGCTCAGGTGTCATAGCTCCAACTATTTTAACCGCAATTTCCCCAGTTCCAACTACGCTTCGTGGAAGTAATTTAACAGGAGGAGCAGGATCAGACCTGAAAAAGTATGCATGGGAGCGTAATGATGTGTGTTTTCCACCTCGATATACACTCAAGAATCGTGTAGACTGCGAAAGATTTACCATAGCATTTTCTGTCATTGTTGAATCGTCAAATTTGTCTGGCAAGGAGCCGATATAAAGCCCGTTAGCTACAGCAAATTTTGGAGGGCTGTTTCCATTCTTTTTTGATAAAGAGACACAACAACTGTTGCACATTTGCATTATCACTTCACCATTTTGAACGCAAAGTCCTCTCCTGGACATGAGCAACCCATCGAATGCTTCGTAAAAATCTGAACAATCATAGTAATTTTCAGTTCTGCCGGAAGGTCAGCGGGAGATTTCAATCGCGACAACATTTGAGAGATCAGTGCCGGGCACTTTGACACTTTTTTCTTGACAATGTTCGGGGCAGGATGTAACGCATCACAAATACAGCAAATTTTCTCAGACATACAACTAGTTGAAAGATGATCGACACACTTGCTGTAGATTCCGTCGTATACAGAATGTTGAGTTCCAAGAAATGAATCAATAGTTTCACTAACGTCGGAGGAGCTGTTGGTAACACATGATGAAATTTGGTTTTGTTTTTTGCGCAGACGCCGCTCCTGGATACGCTTAAAGCGGTCGTTCTTGCTAAGATTGACACGTTTTACTCTTTTTGCAATACGTAGAGCATCTATAGCGGATGGAGATCGTTGACGCGATGATACGGGTGGCATGGCACCTTTCACCTGTCCTACAATGCGCAAATGAAAAACTGAAGCCGATGACCCAACAATATAGCATTCCAACATCGGAGGGAATTACATGCATCTGGGTCGCGGTGCAACTGGGTGGTTAATGAAAACTATCATTGTGGCAAGATCAGCAAGCAATTATCTTGATTTTGTAGGAGGTATTCAAATGTCTGATAGTCATGAGCGACAAACACAGAATTATGACTCTGACGTGAAAGCATAAATGCACGTCCATGAAGGAATTACTGATCAATGTATCGATAAATCAGAGAAGCACTCGAACACATCTCAAACTACATGTAATCACTTGGCGTCGTTGAAACGCACTGATATTAAGTCAACGATAACAACTTGGTTCGCCAAAACCAACAGGTGATAGTCGTATTATTTCCATTTGTGGAAATTACTTGCTTCCAAGTAGACTTGACTATTCGCAAGCTTTGCATCGGCAGATGAATCGCAAAGAGGACGTATCGCGCCGGTAGCTTATGGTGATCTCCTCTCCATCTTCAATGAGGCGTGTACTGAATAGACCGACTCGAATTTGTCTTCCACACTGAAACGCGTTGAAGCAAGCGTTTGGACAACACGAATGGTTTACAAACCGAGACTCGTTTCCACTCCAGGTCGGATCGATGTAAACAGGACTCCCGCTTGTTGATAATGATGGAAGGCGGATCATATAGTTCTTATGGAGAGACGGACGCAGTCTTTTCTGGATCTCAAAGAGTAGCTCACCAACAAACTCAATCAGGAACACGTTGGCTGGTATCGGATATTGTGCGGCAAGCCCGATGCCGACACGAGTTTCAATCATGTCAAAAAACAACGATTGAACAAATCGATTACCGCAGCCAATACCGTTAGTACAAATTGAATCTTTGCATAAGATTCCGCTGTGGAAGTTGATACAAGAAGAAGTACCATCTTCTGCAACGCACATACCACCAACACAAGCACATCTACTTCCAGGAAGAGCCTTGAAAATGGGGGGAGGACCATTGCCGGCGAAGAAGTTCTCTTGAATCTTAGCCACTCTATTTGGCCACTCAGCTAGTACGTTGTTCATGGCAAAATAGTGTGTGAATAAGGCTGGAACTTCTTCATTGTCAAGTCCAGTTTTATAGCAAGAAGGCAAGTTAAGCAAATTCGAACAGATTAAAGCCTTGCCGATCGCTCTCGTCGTTCAAATTGTCCATACCATCTAACAATATGGGATAACAACATACGTGGCGGTGACGAAGAGAATAATGTCAGAGCCGGAAATTATTCACAACTCTCACCTAGAACAGCTCGCGTGCAGTTCCTTTATCCTCAACAGCGTCATCTACATGTCATCCAAAAAGGTGAAATACCGCCGATCGCTCTATCTTCGAGCCCAGTGCCGTTCAAATAAAGCCATCTCATCAACCAATATGGGACAACAACAAACGTGGCGGTGATGAAGACAATAAAGTCAGCGCGCCAGCTCTCACTTAAAATCTCTGGTGTTAGTGCATCTACGACCATGAAATGAAAATATCATATCGAACAGAGAATCCAGTGTCAACGAGTTGAACCATCGCAGCGTTGTAATTAATTAAGTAATAAGAAGGATGATCAGAACTGCATACCGTGACAACGCGCCACCCAACATTCTGTGAAATTAGAGCGTAGCCAAGAAACAAAACACTGAACATGGTCTCCGAGTTCGGCATCGCCAACTGTACATATCCTACGTCGTCCACTTATGTGTGAATAACGATATGTCCAATTGCTCGATTCATGTTTCTCACTTCTCCTTTTACGCCGAAGACTATGGACCTCGCTGAACAACTCGAGCGCGACTACAACGAGCACATCGAACGGCAGCGGGACGCACGTGTGTTTGAGTCGACGAAAGACGTCATCGATTTTCTTGAAAGTAAGTCTGCCATTCCTAGACGCGTTGGAGTGAACATGCTTCTTGTGGACAAGGAGACATTCCACGGTGGGTGGACCCTTTGGCTTGCAAGCAAGGCTTTACACCCAATAACTGCCGCTCAGATGGATATGATCCGGTCCATGGATTTTGACATGAAGGCAAAACATGTCTTCAAGCTGTCTGTCTGGGAGCAGTCCTGGAGTAACACTGACTTTGAATCGATTCCTCTCGGCACCGAGATTTCGGTGGAGCGTGTGACACGGCTCTCCTTATACCGTCATCTGCTCGCTCAAGGTAACACAACCCGAGTCGTTCCGATTCTTCCGCGCAGTGAATTTCAAGATGCTCGCACTCAATCAAACCCAGAGAGCCCAACAGACAGCTCTGACTCGAATGCTGATCCTCACGCAACCACTGATTCCGAAGATCACTCAGTACCCTCGGCTAATTCCGTCTCCGTCCGTTTAACCCAGAATCACGACGAGGAGACCAAGAGCGACGAGCCATTGCCATCTGCAAAGAGAAACAGTTATGTTTCACCGCAAATCAACACTGATGCCGATGGAGAAAACCCTCATCGTGAGTTAGACTGCCAAGGTCAGCACAACAACTCAGCTTTATCTTCTGGTCCAATTGTGGGAGGCACGGAGGTGTCAAAGAATAACCGTACCAAACCTGACAAGAATGGTGGCTCTTCCCGCAACCACACCTTAAAAAAAAGCGGAAATTGTGAAATGATGAAGGTGAACGACGGTACAGATCCAGATTAAACGTTTGTTTGTGTATTGCTTTTTACGGCTAAGGGATTCAAAGATGTACACTTAGGCCGCGGAGTTAAACAAATAGCCTAGTACCAGCAGTAATGCACTTTGTGGTCATCTTTCCATTGTGCACTATTCTAAACGATTCCTATATGTTGCCTGAGCTATTAGCCAGCGGAGATTTCCAACTGGGCAATAATGCTGACTGGTAAACGTTAGTACTGAAGTAGCCATGAACTAATATACGCAAAACATGCACGTGCATTCATGAATCACTGCTCGCATTTTCTATCATCAAAGTAAAGTCCAGCAGCATTGTTGGGTAAATTCATATGACTTTCATCAAGTTTAAGCCATTAGCAACCAGGTAAAAGATGTGTTGGCTGTTCGAGTAGTGAAGAATCTTCACTGAAATAGGCGAATAAGAGTTGCAAAAGATTCTGAATCTGCTGATGTGCCCGAACTCGCGAGATCATGAGGTCAAAGCTAAAGCTCTGTTTGAATATTGATACACCCAATTCGTCCACAACTGACACAAAATGCCATCGTTCAACAGTTTCCACGTTATGTGTCGGTCGGGCGCCATGACGAGCTCCGTTAATTTTCCGGCTGATTTTTCTGGTGGCGCGTTCTGCAGGGTAGAGCTTATTTTGAAGCGAGTATGGGGAGCGAAAAGCTCCTCGGTGGTCCAACCAACGTGCGCATCGATAACACGCAATTGATCTGACCCAATCCGATGCGATGCCTCGTAAATGGCTTTGAGGCATTTTTGCGAGCGTAGTAGCCAATAAAGCAAAATTGAGTTACCAAATAGCTATATATTTTGCTGCCCAGTTCATTGCCTGTGTCGTGCATCATTTCTTTATGTGGCGGGTGTCGGTGCGAGTGCAACCACCGCATATCATGCAACCTATAATTGCGTACTGCACAATCGAATCATGCAACCATTTAATCACGAACGGGTCTATAAGTGTGGGTTTTCGCGGGATTGTCACAATATCTGTTTAAACCCGTGCGGTTCAGACAACATTCCTGGGTGATTTGGGTTTTGATGTTGCAGGTAGCCGCCACAGGTAACATTCACTGGGACCTTTTAAATATCCAGCGGCTATCTAAAACTGCAGGTTCGGTGGTATCAATGATGTATTAAACCTATTACTTCGAATATTTTGATATATTGCATATATAAGAAAACAGAAGAATAACCCCCACTTGTCCAGAAATTTCAAAAAACATGTTAAATGTATCAGTCTTTGTTTTTTGACAGGTTCTATGCATAGAAACTGTATTGAGTTTTTATTTTGGGTATCCGGTATATAATATTCCAAAGTTATTTTGGGTAGAATGACCTCTCTGTAGAAACTCTGGATTAAAATCCAGAGAATTGAGTCACCTCCAGCAGCCAATGCATCAATTTTTCCGTTCAAGGTGTCGAAGTTCTCTTTTAAAATTGCTGCTAACTGCGGCAACTCTGGTTTTGTTACCGTAGACACTGCTGCTGTGAGCTCCTCCCGAAACCCAGCATACTCTGAGGTGCTAAACAGGGGGTGCTTCCACAAGCGATGGTTCAGATACCTTTGAATCAAAAGCACATAGTCTTGCAGAAAAATAACCCGCAAATGCTTGAGCATTTTTAGAAAGGCGCCAGCATCAATCTCGGGTTTTTTGTTCGCAGCGATCAACACCTCTGCATTTTCTACTTCGGGAAATACGAGACGTTGTAATTCTTTGCTGGGAACTACACAAGCACGATGCAACCAGTACGATCCGCCTTTCGTAGGGAACCCAGCCACCGCTCGCATGGCCTTTTTGGGTAAAGAAGTCAGATAGCAACCCTCCATGCGAGCCGCGTTCCAACGACCAAGACGACGAATTTGCTCTACAGTAGCTCCACAGGTCTCGGCTAGTTTCGAACCCGGTCCACGGTTAGCATGCGTCCAGACAGTCGAATCTATTCCGCATGCATCAAAGGCGCGTTTGATGCGATTTAATTGGGTGTTGTATGGCATATCCTTCGTTTTGCTCGTTCCATATTGAAACGAATATCGTACCAATTTTCCCGACAGGACATATCTGGAAAGGGTTCCAAATCGATCTGCCACCGCCAGAAAAGATGGCATGCCACCGCATCAAACGGACATATCAATTCCATTTTGCAGCGTATTCCAGCACCATACTCGATCCGTCCGTGCTGATTAGTTTTACCACGGTTCATTAATATAAAGAGCGGGGTACACACCTGTGGTCCTTCATCCGGAACCTCCAAGCTTAGCATGTCAGGAAATTCAATAAAGCGCTGGGTTTCACCTCTTGCTAACAATTCATGACCAAGAAAAAAACTGCTCTATCGCGAAGAGCGTCCCCATTGTTATCTATCAACCAGAAATCACTTAATTGCTTCATATCCTCCACATTGTAGCCATCCAAAATAGTTCCCAAACCTCGGTCGACATTCTGAGCTCGCTTTCTCTCGGTTTCTTTCCTCTTCAGAGTGTCAAAGAGACCATGGTACGCTTTTCCTCGGGGGTGTGGGTGAGAGTTTGTCTTCAAAGTTTGCTGCAATTTGTACAATTCTATGACGGCTTTAGCATACGCTTCTACGCTTGCGATACTTAGAGGCCGCCCTTTGCCGTTTTGATCTTTTTGCCGCTTGTTTCCACGAGCAATAGTATAGGTTTTCAGAAAAGTAACTAGTTTTCCTTCATACACCAAACAACCATCATCATAGTTCTTCGTCGCGCACCATTGCTTAAACTCTGCTTGCTTGGGGGCGTCCTGCTTGGTCGTGTTCGACGGACGGGAGGCTACATGCTCCAGCACAATGTCAGAGACGACACTTGTGATTTCTTGCGCGTTGGTCACTGCGGCACGTGTATGGGCGTCCATCAAATCGGGGCTTGCGCATGGCTGGCGTCGATCGATAAATGGGAATGGGGGGAATTTAGTTTCGGAGAGGCTGCTATCATTGCAGGACGACCCCACAGAAAATACTGACCGTATTTGGCACGGCTTCGTTCAAATCCCTATAGATTCAGAGGTCCCGTCGGCAGACGCGTCTGGTTCGTCGGTAGATACCGCAAAGTATTATTGTAATACGACCCAATTACTGTTTTCGCATTTGAACCGGTTCAGTTAACCCTTTCGTGCCAAACGAGCTCGTTTTGCTTTTGATACCACGCTCCAGCCTACTATGGTGCATTTCTTACAATCACCACGACGTGTAGAAACGGTACCTTCAGAAACTACTAGACTAGACATAGTTGACTTTGAAACGGACCCTTCAGGCAGAACGTATTTCTATACTCAGATGAAAACGTATGTGGATATCATCCTCCGTGAGTTTCCATACTGAACTTCATACTCATACATCGATTGGAGCTTTGGCAAAGATGCGAGGCACTACCTTCTTGGAGGGAGAGGATGAGGAGCTCGTACAAGTTGCCCGTGGCTACGCTGAGCAAGGAGGTGGGCGCATCGTGCGAAAGCTGTAGCTCGCAAGATGAAACGATGGAAACGGTCTCCTTAGTGAGTTTAACCTTCGGGTTAAACTCACTAAAACGCAACTATGGCATGGACCTATCGAAGTTCCCGGCTTCATGTCACACTCCTGTCAAAGCTGTGGCCTCTCGCAGAAGCGCTTGTATTCTCCGCATCCGCCATTCCCAGCAATCCAGTAGATCTCGCTACAAGAACAACAAATGTGGAATTCAGAATATAACCACAATTTTTTTCAGTATCATTCTAGTCGACATGTGTAAGGGATTACATGAAGGGGTACCCTAGAAAGGCACCGCCATTAGAAGTAGATATACTTCTGTGAGTATTCGTTTTAGATACTCTGTTGTGGGTGGTGTGGACCACACTCCTGGTGTGGACCACACTACTGCCACGTAGGTCTGGTGGCTGAGGGCCAATCAATAGTATTTGACCTAACTTTTATATGCATAATAGGGTTAAATTATAGTTAATTAGGAGTTTGTATTACATGCCAAATGGACCTAATTAACTATAAATACATCAGTCTTAAACTTACGCTAAACTGGCTATTAAGTCCCCTAAGATCAGGGACTAGTGAGCTGCCGTTCACTTAGAGTTTGTATACTCTTAATAGCACGCTTCCTCAAGCAAGGTGCTCGTGTGACCCCGTCACAACATCTGTCTACCATGAACGGCGTACCACAGATGTACGAGTCAAGACGACTTGAAGTGCTCGCCACCCCTCCTTGAATTGACCATGGCCAGATTTTGTTGAGTTCCAGAGACAAACTTTTACCAACAACTATTGCTTTCGATTTAAGCTTAGTAGCTGAGTCAAGCTGTGGTGCTGTGACGTCCAGGAGGACCGCCCCTATCGAATTGATAGCAGCATTACCAACCAGGAAGTGAGCAGTCTGCAGCAATGTTCAGCTATTCACGATGTCGTGACTTCCATGTTCAGCAAAATTTCTCGACAGTAAGTTCTCTATCCTCCAGGTGCGCCTCATTTGAACGTTGGCTAACTATTGCCGAGTGGGGTTTCCGCATTTATTGAGGCAATACGAAACATGAGAACAGTTGGAGCGAAAGACGTGTTAATGGAAATTGGCTGTGGTGTAGGAAATGTCGTGGCGCAATTCGTTCTTTCTACAGACATTGGATCTGGTGTTGGAATTGAAATACGACGTGATTTGTAGATCACTGCAAAATGGAATATTGGTTGACCATGTCGTGCAACGGCCGGATCTACAAAAGGTCGAAGTGTATGCCGAAGACGTGGAGCATATCGAACTTTCGATGATACACACCTTCAATAGTGCTACGATTGTCTCTGCGAACTATTTGCGCTTTGAACCTTCTACTACTACCCACATCACAAGCGAGCTTATGTTTCTGACAGATGCATGGGTCGTTGCCTTCACCAGCGAGATTTGCCCACGGCATAGTTTTACATGTGCATTGGTATTCTGCAGCTGAATACGTTGATAAAAGCTTCTGTTAGCTGGTCTTCAACTTAGTGTCTATATACTTATACAGTGAACGAAGCGAGCAATGAGTTAGAGGAAGTAACTAAATGTACATACGCTATTAGACGATTGCAGTTTGACCTTCTTCAGGTCGCAGTTGAGTAGCCTCTGTTGTGTTGCCTTCTGCTTCTCGACGATGAAGATATAATTTTGATGTCTTTCGTAGATTTCCTTGGGCTGAGAAGACGCTTTGAGGCAAGTAAAACTTGTGGTACTTCTCCCAGCATCTCCAAGCGGTTTGCTGGCAGAAGTACGGTTTTGACGTTGATGTATGAACGCTTTGACAGAGACTGACCCCGTGGAGAGTGCAGTGATCCGAAACGACAGTAGGAAAACGGTCTTCCCATCTGCATACCACACAATGCCGCCGTCGCTTTTTACTTCTGAAGGGCTGCTTTGAGTTTAGAGCGACACATGCTTTCCGTGGGGCGCTTAATACTAGAGATCCATTTGTACCGCATTGCCACGTCGCCGAAGCCTCAAATGCGGTTGAAACTCCCTCTTCACCTCTGGCGGAGTAGAACATTCTGCGATCGCTAGGTACTTCCATCCATTCCCAGAAATTAGCTCCTCAGCCAGTTGAGCGACAAAAAAACGATGGGGATCTCGATCTTTCTCAACATCAATGCTTAATTTTCTCGACATGTAGGCGTTGACTCTAGCAACATCAACAATTTCCTTACCTAGCTTTTTATACCATTTCTTGAACGTATGGTCATCCGCCAACGAGAACCGACCCCGCAATTGATCCAATCTGTCAACTCCTTGCATATTAGTGATGTACTGAGCCACGCATGCTGGAGCAATAAAAGGTTGCATTTAACTGCCGACCCTCCGTGTCAGGGAAGTCGCAGTGAATTTGTCTGCGTTTGAAACCATCTTTCCCACTGCGCTATCGAACCAAACAGCCGCTATAATATCGTGTGCCGTCGAAACAGCTTGTCGATACTGTCCGCGCTGGCACTCATTCTTTTTCAAAATGACATGATGAGGAAATGCAGACTATTTCCCCGAATCGTCCCTCGTCCATAGAGACCTTTCACCCGTAGAGCACCAAGCAGTTGAACAGACATTGTAACGGGGTTATACATGAGGTTACCCTTTTCGTCTGTATGACACAAGGGTTACCTCTGTTGAGGAGTGTGGCCTCAGGTCCACTCATTGAGCTAGTATCTAGCGTTAGCTATAGGCTATAGTGAGGTGCAGATATTCGCACCGTAAGCGGCAGAGCCGCAAGATCAATACATTCAGTTTGCATTTTATCTAGTCCAACGGACTGTGTTTGGGTTCTCCGATAGAACCCTCCTTTTGACTCTCTGAGTCGTACGTCTTCCTCAGACGCAAAGCTACGGCAGCCCCGCTGCAGACATGTAATAATTGTCAGCATCTATCACTCGGTTTGTATGATAAAGCGGTTGTACTACTTCCATCACTTGCCCTCGAACGGTTGATAATTCATCTAACTTTTGCTGAACGATTTTTATTGTGTCTAGGGTCACAATGCCTTGAAGTCTGTCAGCTACATCACTCGCACAATGTACTCGGAAATTAATCGCTATCCAGGACGTTGTACAGCAAAGCATATAAATGCGGAAGTGGTATTTACCACTAGGTTTCATTGGATTGGACATTATTAGCCTCCGACCAAACTCTGTTTTGCAGGCTACGCTGGCCTCGTCCAGCGAAACATCTCAACCAATCTCTAAATATTTCCCACCGGTAATCTTCAGCATATTCAAAAGCGTGCGGATTCGCCTCACTGGATCTACATGTGACGGCACTCCAGGTTCTGAATAAATGACCTGTGTTGATTGCTCTTGTTGAGAAACTTGATGGAGTGTTGATTCATGCGCTGGGACAGTTTCGTCTCCCTGTGGTCGATCTGGGTTGTTCAATCGTCTTTCAGCCTCCGGCAAAAATGCATCAATATTCACTGCCATGGGATCCGCTGTTGGATTTCCACTAGACCCGCTACCATCTAGCTCTCTGTTTGGGATCACAGCTCCAGTAGAATTAGATACTTACCGGAAACAAAACTGCTGCTGCAGCAGCTTGAACCGGCCAATTGTCATCACATTGTCAAGCCCTGGGCGCTTGCCCCCAACGATGGAATCTTCAATCTGCTTCCCCCAGTAATTCGAGTACTCCTCTTATCCATCATAAAGAAAAGGATACCCAAGAAACGCATCAGTTCTTGAAGGCTAAATGGATTCTTCGACTGCATTCGTTTCGCTAATTCATGCGCACGCATCGCTTTATTTGTCTGATGGAGAACTTCAACCCAGTAGTAGACAGGTATGTAGGCAAAACTACTCGATGAAGCTGAGTGCTGAAATAAGTGACGGAATTCAGGACGAATTCTTGTCTTGCTGGTGCCATCCACGTGTTTATACAGGTCGGTAGGGCCATTGATTTGGGCTCCGGGATCGAAATTCATGTTCGTAATGCTTTCCAGTTCAAGAAATGATGACGAAAGAATCACCTCTGGACTATATCGCACAAAACTGTCATCCACTTCTTCCAACTCGCTATCGTTCTCGAGAATAGTAGATTGAGTGTTATCCGATTGACACAACGATCTCCACGCTAGCATAGACGGTGTACCTAGCATGTTTTTATAGTTCTCAATCCCACGCTGTACCACATTCATGCTGACCCACTTATCGGCACTCTGAAATTGCGTGTCCAACCAGTGAACATGAAACAACACCTTCTTCTTGTCAAACCTACAAACTCGACCGATAATGTAAGCGCTTCCGGCGTCATCGAATAAGCGATTCGAGAGCCATGACTCTTTTGCAGATGAATATGCAACCATTTTCTCAACGTATAGCTGGGGGAGCGATGCAGCTGTAGACGATGGCGATTTATGTGATGCAACGTTTTCATTGTCACCTGGAAGCGGCCTACCATCAGTAGCTGTTCCGCTATTCGTATTATCAACACTCGTAGGAATCGTCACGCTACTAATCGCTGATGCTAAGCTTCGTTGTCGCTTAGGAGCCTGCTTAGCTTGTAGCGCAGACGGAGGTTTGCTTTTTTTCTTGGAAGATTGTTTATGCTGATGTTTGTGGTTAGATGACACAGTCTCGTTTTGACGCTGCGAGGGCCCCGCTTGCTGAGTACACGTGATATCTGGTGCGATAATTTGGTTAACAGCACTTTGCATAGCTCGATCTGTAGATAGGCTTTCAAAGTGCTCCTGGGTAGAATGGTCCGAGTTCTCATCACCTTTCTCCATTTTGCGCTGATGCCACTTGCAGGATGCTACGACTCTTTGGAACTGATGGCAGCATGAGACCTATTAGTGTTGACTTCAATTTCAATAATAAGATCAAGTTACATTCCCTGGTTACGTTCCTATAATGAATTCAACATGTATGCACCTGTCGTGCTTTATTGTGGTATCAGTCTTACACGTAATGTTGTTGCAGCACTGCGCTTGAATGACACGAATTAGTGCATTTGCTCGTACACAAACCAACACCGTGACCTGATCGGCGGGCGGACGCTAAACAGCTCGCCTCATACGGCAAACCGGTGTAAACTGGCACAGTATATCTATGTGCATTGCAAACTAAGGTAACCCGAGTGTCCCGGACCGACACCACCAGCGCACTGCATCACGGTGTGCATGTATTCGCTAGCATTCGTCGAACGCGCAGCTCAAGTACATATGTAGCACGTTACAATGACACTTCAATGATCCAGAGTAAGAGCTACATCTAAAAGAACGGCATGAAGAATTGGCAATTTTATGGTCAACCCTCCGCGGCACACAGTTACCTGCAGTGGAGTACAAACCATTACGCGACCGACTGACGGCAACTAGCTCGGAGCTAGTTGCCGTCGCCACTGCTCACAACACGAACTACCGTAGAATTCACGTGTTGACCAAAATGCGACACACTGAGACAGGTGTCGGTCTTTTGTAAATTTCATATAAAGCCTGTAATGACAGCCAATGGTCGAGCGGATACAGAAATTACTGATTTTGTCCAATCACTGCAACTAGTGGAGCGAGCGATTTTGAATCGTTCAACAAGGCCCACACGTGTGTCTTGACCACCAACAAGCTGAATGTCCTAAGGATGGGGCACCCAAACGGGCCAGAATGGCGCAATCTAGTTTTCATGTACTTAGGCTACTATACAATATAAATTCGAGCCATTCACGAAAGGGTTAAGAGGATCAAGCTACAGAGTGTTTGGTGGCTTTGAAGACGGCAAAGATGTAGACTGTAGATTGGAAAAACCCCAGAGAGCTCAGAAAACGTTTGTATAGCCGAAAATGCAAATGGTTATTTTGTAATTCCCTCCTCAACGCAACAATGTCCACCACCACCAACCGTGACCTGTCCCGATTCTTCTTCACCGCCGACACTGACCACTACTACGTCTGCAACGATTGTGGAACGCGGGGCAAGCAGCTTCCTTCAAGTGGCTACGCCAATCTAGTGAGTCACTTGAAGGATAAGCATTCTGATTGCAAGCACGATTTTGAGGCCCACCAGAGCAAACAGGCATGGTCGCTTTCGGTGCACGGGTTTGTGAGCCCAAAAACCGCTAACATGTACCGCTGGATGGAGTGGGTCGTCGATCGTAACATGCCTCTGTCTGAGGTAGACGGCCCACTGACGAGGGAAATTTCCAGCTTAAAGCCTATTTGTTCAAAGTCGCTAAAGGCCTACGTCGCCGTCACGGTCGAGGTAGTGGGTCGCAAGATCTCGGCAAAGATTTCTGGTCCCTATGGCCTTATGCTCGATGGATGGACCCACAATTGCGAGCACTACGTTGCTCTGTTTGCGGTGTATTGGGCTAACGATGAACTGAAGCAACCACTTCTGACAATACCACCGATGGAGGAAGGCAATCAGACTGCCTAGTCACACTGCGAGTTCATGAAAAAATTTCCGCTATTTTTGGCCGATCCCAGGCGGACTTAGAGTTTCTGATTGACGACAATTGTGTCACCGACCGTGCAGCTTTGACGAGGCTAGGGGTGCCTCTCATTGGCTGTGCGTCTCACCGGTTTAATTTGGCTGTCAATGCGTTTCTTGAAACAGATATTCAACGGCATGACAGTCAAGCTGCAAATGGAGGATTTGTCACTCGCAGAAGTGCGCACATATTGGCTGTGTGGTGCTGCGGTTTCCGTCCATGAAGCCTTACTTGAAGGCGTCGGCGAATGTTGTGCACTCGCCAGTATTTGAAGTGGCGGCAGTTAAGCTATAGTACTCTGTTGACAAATGTGTAATATTTTCCGTAATAATGTCTTGTACTATTTGGCGACAGCTTATTAATGGCAACGGTTTGTCTTCCTCCGAGCGCTAGGTCATTAGTACATCTGAAATGGTGGCAGTCTCGGGATCGAAGCGCAAGCTAGTCGATGATGAAGAGCAGCAAAAGATGGAAGAGGACTTCGCTACATCGGTCCTACGTGCGAGGAAGAAGATGTCAACTTCCCTGATGTCACCGAAATACTCCGAGCTTCTGCTCAAACTACCACCGACGAGTAACCGCAGTGAAAGTCTTTTCTCGCAGGCCAAACTGGTGATAGCACCGCAAAGAGCGTCGCTCCTACCTGTCAACTTGGAGATACTGCTGTTCTTGCGGACGAACCGGAGCTACTGGGACATAGGTACTATGTTTGACCTCCAACAGCAGGTGCAAGGTGAGCATTAAGTTATACCAGAACGCCAAGCAATACATTGTCAATAAACCAATAATTAGCTTTTGTTTCCCAGCATATTCCATTAACTATTATGCTACATTGTCTCAGGTCAATTCAATATGATATGGTATTTTCCGAGCACTGGTTGGAATGTCTATCCGAGACCTGACGAGTTGTAAAGCGAAGGTGCCGCTACGGTTGAGAGGTCAGGTCCATCTGAGACCGCGTTAAACAAAAATAATAATCAACCAAAGTCCGAATCACGATTTAGTCGCACCACTCGAAAGAGGAGCCTCTTAGCTTTCTTTTGAACCCCTCAATGGCTTCTAGAAGCTAGATCTGACAAAGATGTGGTTCTCTTCCAAAAGTGTCTCCCTTCCCAGACCAAAATGCATTTTTTATTGGCAACTCTTACGTAGAATTGAGCTGCGGATTCAATAAAACCCTTCGTTTCTTCAATTACACAGTGGAAGACCGTCAAAATCTCATTTTAGCTGGTAGTTCCACATTAGTGACATCTGTTGCCATTTGATATCATTTTGTACTATCCTGAATTTAAGTAACAATTTGAATGAAACTCATTGTCAACGCCGACAACATTGGCCACTAAACATGCACAGCTTCGCAAGGCTTCTTTTTAGCTACAGGAGCTTCAGCTTGCACTGGTTGAACACTGCGGTCGCGCTTATCTTGGTTTTCCGTCGCTGCAAGTGTCAATGCTGCGCGGTGTTGAAGGCGGGACTGCTTCGCAGCCTTAGCTGAACAATCTTGCGCTTTGCAAAGCAGCATAGATCACGTAGTCACGGAACTCCTCCGGCAGGTAGGGTCGTACTACATTGTGCATTGTGCACTTCTTCTCTGCGTTGATGGGGGGGCGCTGGTAGGGGTTCTAGGAAGTGCTCAAACATGCGAGTGACATTTTTTTGCTTTCTGTAAAGACACCATCGACCTTCCGACGAAGGGTCTGCTCTTCAGCGTTAGTACTCGGGCTCTTTCGGCACTCCACGACCTCGGGCTTTGAGACGTCCATCCCGAACTACTGATACTGCTGCACGCCTGTAAGATTTTTGTAGAGCTCTTTCACGAGAGACATGTACCCCCTGAAGATTTCACTATCGCGCGAAATGTGGATCGTTCGGTTGGAAGTCGCGGAATCTCGCACCGCCGCCACCACTTGATTCAGTATCCAGCAGTCTTGGCGGGCGACCAACTTGCGGATGTACCCAAAACCCCGGTCGCACGAGTTCTTGGTGTGACCTTTGACGAAAAACTTGTAGTCAACGCGGTCGAGCACGCCCATGTGCATTTGAGTCAGCAGGAACTTAATAACTAGGTTGGTCTTGTTTTGGCCACCGCAATTGTCCGCATAAATCACTGGTTTCTTCTTGCCACTTGAGAGCAGGATGGTCCTAACGAAATGGTGCAGCATGACGTTAATCTGGTCAGTACCCTTTCCGCTGACAGTCTCGTCGTACACATAGTTCGTCTGTATCCACTCGTTCTCGTAGAATATGCCGAAAACATAAACAGCAACGAGGGAGCAGAAATACCATTGAGATGGTGTCGATGAGACTGATGGCACCGTCAGATTCTGAGGGAAGTCTATCACTACAACTGCGACGTCCGCCTCATGGTCTGGGCCAGCAACTCACGCTTTGTCCTCCTTGTACTCTTTGCTAAATGTTCCCTGGTAAACAAAACGATATCACTAGCATTAGTTAAACAAACTGATATCAATATCCCTATTCAAACTATCCGCATTCCACTTGCCGACGCGGTGTGAAACCCCTTTCTTCAGTCTCTTCGGCTGTAGCTCCGCCGCGAATACGCGACTGGTAGATCGTGCAGACATCGCACCCATTGGAGCGGGGCGAGCGGATCCAAACCTCAAGGCAATGCTGAGCCAGCATTTTCCTCATGGTTGAGCGAGCGGGCTCACTAACACGCAGCCGAATCTGCTGCACGTACGTGTGCATCTCGTCGTACACTGAATCCCACGTAAAGTAGGCAAGCAGCAATGTGTAATTTTCTCTGCTGTAGTACTTCTTCGTTTTGCCGTTAAATGTTTTTTTTTGCAAACGTACGCGAACAGGAACGATCTCGCCAACTTCATTCGCAAATTCTTTGAACCACTTAACGAGCCATGGGATGTCAACAGTAGACGCGTTTTTGTTCAGCAAATTCCCATGGGCCTTCGTGGCAATGTTTCCATCTCGCACGCGTGTCTTGTACTTCTGAATAGTGAGAGGCGTGAGGTCGATACAGCGCAAATGAGGGGCGAAACACAGCACCTACAAAGGGCAGATAGTAGTTGAATCTCTCCCGCTCCCCCTTGTCACGGCGCCGCTGAACGCTATCCGTTTGCATAAGTTCTCCTAGCATAGAATACGCCGACGTCAGCTTCCCCGACTTGGTTATTTGAGAGACAGAACAGACCAGAGACTCCATCTCACGTGTTGTTCCTTGCAGGCAACGACGCTAGCAGTTGTCGGCCTTAATGGTCTCGTAACCTTTTGGTTCACGGTCACGTCGATCAAATTGATACTAGTGTCCTCTTCAGCAGAATCGTCCCCTTCACTGTCAGCTGTCATATCTTCGTCCTCCTCAGTGGACTCAGCCGTGCTCAAGTCTTAATCGTTGCTGTAGTCAAGCTCCTCGCTCGAGAACGAGCCGGGATTGGTCGCATCACGGATGTAACGGGGCGCCACCTGCGGTAAGGTCCCTCGGAGGCGGCGCTGCTGACGCGACGGAAGAGAGGACAGCGGTTACGAATCGGGATTACTTGGCGGCGGCAAGTCGGGTGCGCTAGAGGCTGCAGCTTTTGCTGGCAAACAGCGGTCGACTGGTGCTCGGAGATCGAGCGGTGGGCTTCCATGTTGTCTGCGGTGGAAATCTTCTTGGAGAGTGAGCACGGTGTGTTGCGCTTTAGTGACAGTCCAGATTTTTAAATCACAAATCGGGCTTTTTCTCAAAAGTACACTTTGATACGAAAATCGATAGCTCAACTTCAAACGCGATTATCTTGATAACTTAAATAGTGGTTTAGTATCATTTTGTTTGAGGCTGTCTCATATAATAGGGGGTTTCAAAGTAGGCTGACGTTCCCTTGGCTCGCAGAGGGGCGTCCAGGTTGTCCTTAGCGGTCTTGGCTAGCAGAGTATTCACGAGGTTCCGAGAAAGAGAGAATATGTATAACGTGTTTCAGGTTATCTGGGCGAAAAGCTTGTGAGAAAGGTAAACTGGGAAAAGTAACTAAGACGTACGACTACCTGTCGTACCGCTGCTAAGCTGGAGATCGGCATTGATGCAGGTCCGTCACTGACTGCATACTTGTCAAGGCATTTGCCAAACATATTGACCTGAAGACATGAAAATGCTCAGCCTCCCTGATTGGCTGTTTCAAAAGTTACTTTGAACCCCCTTTTCCAGACTAGACCAGTCGACAAGCAAACATAAGCCCCGAAGCGGCTGTGCAGTTCTTCCAAGCGCACGAAGGTCAAGTCGGCCGGATTCCTGTTACAAGGCGCCAACTGTGAGACTAGCACCAGCAACGGGCATCAGCGGTGAAGGTAAGATGAGCGCAAGAGGCGAGAGCAAGACCAGCATCAGCGTCGAGGGAAAATCGAACACCTGCAACTAGGCCAAGGGCAAGCCCGCAAACCACGGGGAGTGGAAGACGAGCGCCGTCGTAGGGGGCAAGTACAACTGCTGTGGTGTCGTGGACGAGGACAACAGGAGACACGCGATCTTCGAGGGCAAGTACGCGTGGCAAAACTTAAGCAGAAGGAGGCCAATATCAGCAACAGCAGCGTCGAGATCAAGGCTAGCACCAGCCGTGAGGCCCGGACCAAGTTTAGCGATCATTTGGATATTGGCTACACCAGCGCGACGTTGCTGATATGCTCCAAGTGCCACACCGACAACACGTATTGCGTGGGCTGAACTGCGGAATTCGCGCGGTTGCTCTAAGTGAAAGTATAGGCTTTTTCTTTAATCTGTTCGATGATGATGAAGACGACGTATCGTCGCTTGACGTGCCGGATCCCGATAAAGATGTGTTGATGGAGTGCAGTGAAGCTTATTCGAAATTGCCGTCCTCCTTGTTTTTACGAGCACTCGTGATAACAAAAGGCGGCGCGTTCTTGAACGTTCCGGTAGGGGAGATAGGTTGAGATGACGAGCGGTTGTGGAGCAGGGGTCGAGGACATCGCAATGATTGCAGATGCCGACCAGCTTATCTAAAACAAACCAATATGTCAGTAAAAAGGTATGCACGTGGGTCATGTTGTTTTTACCTTAAAATGTTTTCACTTCATCTTCATCCAAGATACCTTAACCGGACTGCCGCTTTAAGTCTACTGCCTTGTTCTACGAATCTTGGATGCCATTTACTTTCTGGGGGACACCTACAAGACGATCTCACGATTAGAGATAGCTTGTTAGATAAACGGGTCAGCATCTTAAACATACATTTGTACTCCCAGCCCTTAATCCCCGCCTCCTTGATGAGATCAGCAATTTCTGAGGCCAATGTCTTCTTGGGTTTACCCCCGACGGTGTCGCCACGTCATCGTCGCAGGTTGCATTCTGCTGTAATCCACTTAAGGATGACATCGACGCTAGATGGACCACCGATTACGCAGTCCTTCTCCCAGCTTACTGGGCGTCTTCGTTGCTTGGTGTTGGACGCCGTGGACGCTAGCGCTGGAACCGCAGTTGGCGCCCTCGCGGATGCACGCTTCTGTCGGAAGAAGGAAAGGTAAACAATTGAACGGCCCATCAGGTACCAAGCCAATAGGCTCTTAGGTCGTTTGGACTCGATTTTGGCGTCACTAAAACATGACATGACGGCAAACCCGCAGCGCGATCTGATTGGCTGAAAAGCCGTTTATGTTCTTATGTCTATAGGTTCAGCCCAACTTTGAAACCTACTTTTTTATATCTTATATCCCTCATTATCATAACCGGGGATCGGACCGGGACTGTCACCTGTAGCCAATGAAATCGCACGTAAACAGGGGCTATCGAACTACGTGCTAGTTAAATAAAGACGATATTTGAATCAGTGACTTGCCACCTCCCATTGGTTGAAATCGAGGCAAAACTGTCTACGAGAAAGTCATTCGACGAACTTCCCGCAAGCACCAGCCATGTCAGAGGAGGAATCGTGAAAGAATGTTCACCTTGACGAATCTGTCCTGCAAACGTACCAGGAAGTATCAGTAATTAGACCAGCAAATGCAGTTAGAACGTACAAAATCAAGCAGATAGAGTTCAAGAAGTGGTGTGAAGATCAGGGCGCCGCTTTCAGTGACCTTACCCGATACACAGGCGCGGGTCCAAAGCTGCACCTCTTCCTGAAAGAGTGCGAGATTGGGAGTCCAAAACGACATAAATCTGGTAAGGGAGGGCAACATCGATCCAACATGGTAGCGGGGAAAAAATTCCAAGGCGCAATCGTTGGTAAGTCTACCGTCAATTCATACGTGACGGTTATGGTTGATTTGTGGCAGCAGCAGAATCTCGCCAAGGTTAATAGTCATGCCTCTCCTCGTGACGATGCAGCGAGATTTCTCATGAAGATGGCTGAGTTTACTGAAGAAGACATAAAGCGAAAGAATTTCGCTGACCGTGGTTCTGACACGCTCTTGGATAGTACACAACTAACGATCAAATTCAGTGTATCTTGACTTACGTTTGGACAATGAGGTGTGATTACGGTACAAACATAAGAAAGCTGTTGACCATTGCTATCACACTACGCACATATGCGTGAGGAGCGCGCGAGAAAAATGGAATTGGCTGATCTACATTCTATCCGACTTGAAAACGAGGGATATAGTCCTTGTCGAGCACTGGTTATAGTTATCAAGCAGGGGGGAAAGAACCACGTTGGGCATACTGAAGTTGGTGCGCGCATACGAAACAAGAATGTCCAGATTTGTCCTCATGGTCTTCTCGGATTTTATTTATTTTGGAGGTGGCATTGCGAGCAGGAACCATTACCAGATTTCACAGCTTCACGGAACTGGTACTCTGTGAAGCTTCTGAAAACAATTTAAAACCCGCTTGCAGAGATGTCTTACAAAGTTCACTTTGATGCTATCACTGGAGCTCTTCAACATATCGGTGTGAAAAGCCGTGCAAAAATTAATGTTGGAAGAGGTTCTGATTCCAGGATGGCAGATCTCGGTGGTGCAAGTGAGGCTCAAATCAGGCACTTGGTCGCTGGAATGCGCAAGCAATGGAAAAGTGTTATTTGACATCTTTACCGCGAGAAGCAATGATGAGTATGGCAGGATTTTAACCAGCAAGAGGCAGTTTTTTCATTCCTCGCGCATCATTAAAAATTCCTGAGGAACTTCGAATTCAATTTTTTCCGCTGGTAGAGGAATGGAAGTCAAAACTTGATCAAGGGATTTGTGAACAGACCTTTGCTGCCGGTGAGATTTTGGAATTGCTGCAATACTTAAGAATTGCCATTCTCCAAGATGATGTTTTGATGATGGATGCGTATCCCCTGCATTATATATGGGCTCACTCTGTTTTCAAAACTGACGGAGTCAAGTCTTTCCGATTGACGGCTATGTGGACCTTACAACATATTTAGGATCCCAGCGAACAGCAACTCGAGCGAACTATGCCAATTTTAGAAGCGATGCTAAAAACCTAGAATTCGGAATAAGTCAAGTCGGCAGTTGATCCCTCCCCACAAATCACATCGGATTTCTCGCGCCACACAGGAGAGCAAAAGCGACAACCGTTGCTCGGACGCGCATGAACTTCATGCTGCCGGAGAAGATAGCTAGGCTCCGGCAGTGGAAAGAGAACCCGGATTGGGGTCTCACAGAGGCTGTAGATAACGTAAGGGCATCTAAGGGATCGCTGCATGGTGAGAAAAACAATGCTGGCACATGCTGAATCAAGAAGTTCTAGTTACAGATGACCGTCGAAGGAGAAAAAAGGGGGCTGGACTCCCACATCGACTGGCCCCATTCGAATTGCGCGTCTTCGAATATTATGAAGCGCGTGTGAAGGAAGGCGGGCATTGCAGAAATGTCGACTTGCTAAAGCACTGTTGCGAGATTACTGAATTTCGGTAGAAGACTGAATCCGCACAGAAAACGTGGGTTCAACGATTTGTTGTAAGGTATAAGACACTTGTTACTTCAAGAGCTAAACAGACTCAAGAGTTTGAAAAGATTGCGGCTGATGATGAAGACCTAGACCCTCTCTTCCTGTTGGTCAAAATAATGACTCAAGCAATGACAGTGACGTAGAGGTGACTCAAATGGCTGAGAACAGGAGTATTGAGAAAATTGTGGGGCATATGCATAGTAGTCATGGTTATGGGGATTTGAGCGCTCTAGATAGCGATGTCAACGATGGGGAAGGTGGAATGAACAACCCAGCAGTCATAATGTTAAATGACAAGACCTGTACATACGAGAAAAAAGTGCTATTGTGGCAGCAATCACAGCAAAACTGGTGGACAGTTCCAACACTCGGAGGGTTTTTAGAGCCCGTTACCCCAGCACCTATCGGTTTGTTGTGTGGACAGACCCACAAACTAATCTGACCTCTCATGTGACTACTGATGATTCCAACCGTTTGCTGAATAATACCGCAACTACAGGAAATGCACTAGATTATTTTATCCACCGATACATGGAGATGAAGCCAGGTGTGATTTGTTTGGTTGGTACTCGAATATTTTCAGAAATCGCTCAGGCACACAGTGTGCGATCTCCGTCCAAGAAAAAAACTGTTAAAGGTGGTGATCAGCATGTTTATTTGGTGTGGGTATAAATACGCTCTAATCCCTATACCCGGTAAGAATCATTGGAGTTTACTCCCTATGGAGATTATTATGCATCGGGGGCAGTCTAAAATGTATCACATCGATTCCTTAAATGGAACACACGACGCTGGATATGTTTACGCCGTCTTTAAGTGGGTTTTTGGCTGTCAAGGCCCTTCGGTATCGTTTGATGCGAGTGTCAGCGAGTACAAGACGAAATACCAACAGACCAATTGTCTCGACTGCGGCATCTATCTCCTGCACTATACGGATTTTATTTCAACTTTGATCGCGATGCTTGATCATTCGTCAAGTGCAGACGACATCGCAACCTGGACCAGCGGCGGGTTCAATTCGCCTAAAGCTGATTAGTATCGCTCTCTTCTACACCAGATGACCCACGAAGGCATGCGAAGTCAGTAGTGTGTTGATTTCCTAAACATTTGTCTTAATATGAATCCATTCGAGTTAGTCTGAATCTATTCGAGTTAATGTGAATCTATCCTTGATTAGACGATAAAATTTCTAAAAAAGATATTTACCCCATGTCTCAAGCGCCATACAATTCATCTTGAGTCCGGGACCGAGTCCCACACAACGCCAGGGCAGATAACCCCTTATTATGGGAACGGGCAAGGACACACTAGTGTAGTCAGAATTCTAGCTTATCGACATTTCACCGTGAACGGGTCTGTGTTCAAACAGAATTAACGTCTGACTGGCGCGGCGCAAGTGTAACTAATACGATATTACATTTTAAATGAATTAAAATTCGATCTCAATATCCGGGTTCGAAAAGAGAAAGAACGTCGTGCCATTCTGTCTAAAGAGTAAGCTCATATAGATGCCGCACGACGGCAGAGATTCGTTTTCCTTCTCTCCATGGCACGCGGATGTTCCTCGCCGGTTGAAGTGCTCCATCCGACCGTCCAAATGGTGACCGTAATGCTAAAGCTAAACGGCCCTTCCGATTACAAACGCATTTCCTACGCTTATTACGTCGATGAGACTACTGTCCACCGATTTGCACATTATGGTGTGGCCACTTGTTCTTATAAAATCGAAATGAATTCTGAAGGCTTAGAAAATCTGTAACGGGTTAGTTGCCGTAACCAGCTTGCACTCGCGAACTGGGCAGGTAAAGGCAATTGAATTATGAGATTAATTGTCGAGGCAGCGGCACACGAGGCCATCCCAACCATTAAACATATAGTGGGCTATGATTGGCCACAGTAAACTCGCGTAGCACCTGTGTGACAGTAGCCTGTCACAGGATCTACCTGGACACTATCTTCACTGCATATTCGCGGATGGCCTCTTAGACCCCTAGCAGCTTCGTCTTGTCACTACATGATAGCTCAGCCGTTGCCGAAATTGGCTTCGTCACATGCACTTGGGCCTGCTTCACTTCCGCAACTCCCAAGTATACATACACGCAGACACACTTGGTCACATCGCCGTATTTCGTCTATCACTTCATTCTGCACTTCACTGACTGGTTTCACTGTCAATCTCTGGACTGGGTTATCAGGTTTTACGGGTAATCTCTGGGCTTGGGTTTCAGATGTCACAGTCCCATCACCGCACACATTAGATTGAGCACGACATCGTGCCGCGTTCTTTGGGTCGATTGCCCAGCCGGTAACACAGGGTTCGGTGTTCCCAAAAAGCTTATACGGCCACCCCGCATTGCCACTAAAGAAATTAAGTAACGAGATTAATTGCGGCAAGACTACACTGAGTCGGTTTTTCCGTGATGCACTGAAGATCATCAAAATTCCAAACTTCTGTGAAGTACAGTGCTCTACTACTAGTGATTAAATAGACGTCAAGGGTTGCATGTATGAACTTACTAGTGGCGTGTACGTACTACCGCTCATTAACAAACATAATGCCAGTCTCAATGGCAAAGCTGTCATCCATTTGTACTGGACACGACCTACTCCTGCCGGAACGCATGCAGTGACCAAGTTCGTTAATGTAGATGCAAACGTGTACAACGTACGCCACTCTAGCCACCACAACCATCGCAAGATGGTTCTTTGCGATGGTTTTTCTGTGCCACAGGAACAATGAACTGAAACTCACGAACGACGAGGATGCATTTTACTTGTTGGCCCGGCAGATAAGCAACGACAATGTTGTGCAATACAACAGTTAAAGATATTTGATGTGAAATAGATGATTGAAGCTTTTACCGCTTAACTTGCGAACTCTGAGCGAACCATGGTGAACATGCTCAACCATATACGTTTGAGAGGTGGTTAGGGGGCGAGATATGTTAAAATAAGCATAGTAACTGTTGAAGTGATTTGCACATTGTACGTCTTTTGACGTTCAGCGGATGTGGCGTGCTTCAATATAAAAAATTCCAGTAGGTGTAGCCGCTCAGAATCACCCGTTTCTGCAACGAATTCGTACATGTTCCGTTGGTTAATCAACGTGAATCATTGGGAGTTTGGTTGTTCCACCGCGTGGACGGTGAAGTGAAGGAGAAGGCCGCGATCGCTAAGACACTCTAAACGCAGTATCCTGTTCCTGTTCATCACTAACAGTACCCAGGTGAAATACCGCAGGAGTGGTATTTCATAGCTGTTATAATTTCCCCATGCATGCCAAGTAGTTGTTCAGCCCTCATGTGGTCCAAGATTTGCATGAACTCTTCACTGCCGCGTCAGCAAGATTCTATACGCCCATTCGGAGATACCAGCCTCAATGGATATCTTATTTAGAGAAATCGTGGTAAAATTGCGGGTTAGGTTTGATTGGGACTCTTACATGATGCCACCATGGGAACAGGATAGAGAGTGGGCCAGGTTCTCACAAGCACCTTGCTTAGATGAAGCGTACTATCAAACCTATACAAACGCTTACTGAATGACAGTTAACATGTCCCCGATCTTAGGGGAACTTAGTAGTTTGTTTTGAATAAATGTTAGACTGTTTCTATTTATTAGTTATTTAGGTAATTTGGCCTGTAATTTATACTACTACTTCTCTGAACCACCCTACTAGGGCCCGTTATTTTTTTTCATTAGCAAAGTGTGGCAGCAGCGACACAACAGTACTGCTCTGACGGTTAGCCGCCAGCAGCGACCGCCGCCACCCCGTCGCATCATTGATGAAGAGGTGGTAGAGAGGGTTCGCGATGTCACTCTCTGTCAGCGGCAGAGCTTGCGCTCGCTCGAAGCCGCAATCTGCATCTCCAAAACGACGCTGCTGCGCTACTAGAAGCGTAACGTCATACGCTGGAAAATCTCCCGCGTGCGGCCGACGCTTACGGGTATGCACGAGATGCGGCGTTTGCCATGGGAGCTAGCACACGTCCAACGTCACCTAGGTAAATATTGCTATTGATTTCATTGTTGTGTTTGACAATCTATTTACTTAATTATTTTTTAATTCGTGCTATTTTTTTGCTTGGGGCAAATATGTTTCGTGTCCATCACATGTATGATGCCGTGCATCTCGATGAGAAGTGGTTCAACCTCTACAAGACAAATGCAAAATATTACCTAGCCAAAGATGAGGATTTACCATATCGGCCGTGTCCAAACAAAAGATACACAAGAAAAGTAATATTTTTGGCTGCTGTAGCCAGACCTCGCTATGACTTAGGTAAGAAGCGCTATTTCGATGGCAAAATAGGCATTTGGCCGATTGTAGAGCTGTGTGGCGAAGTGGGTGAACACTTAACCGCCCAAAGTATAGCGCGCCCGAAAAGTGGGGGGTGGTCCTTAGAAAAGAACCGACGTCTCGGGTAGTACAGGTCCTGGATCAAGTACTAGACTCGATCCAGGTTGGCGTGTGACCTTGTGCAATCCCTACAGGTGTCGATTAATTCGGCGGACCGGGTTTCACCGGGTATTTGTATTCCTAAGATAGACACACAGAAAATGTAAGAACTTCCAGGTTGTACGTATCCTGGGGGTCCTGAATGTGGGTTGAGAGATCACGAGTAAAGACCTTCTTCCCAAAAGATAACCTAAAATAATACAGAGTTTGAATATACAATATGCAGCCTGTCGGTTAGTTAGCACGCCCGAATACAGGTAAATTTCGGGATGCCCTACGCGCACCACCCTCGAAATGCTCGAGGGAAACAATAGAATGTCTTTCCTAAACACACAGTAATCTACAGTCAAATCCTAGGGGTGATCACTACCAAACCTCCTAAGATCGCAGGGAAATGAATATGAAATGCAAGGGGCACTCGGAGTGTCCACAAGCAGCTTAGCAAATAAAATAACTGGATCACTCCGAGTGTTCAAGCCCACTGGACCCCAAGTTAAATCGCCTTGAACGTGTTGAGAGTTATTACGCGGTTAGCGCAGCCTTGGTCGTCCTCACTCTGGGGCCCTCCTAGTTTGAGCGGTCCTCCAGGTAGTTCTTCCTCGACGAGATGGATTGAGAAGTACGGCAAACTCCCTAGGTTGCCTGTGCGTCGAAGATACGTAGCTTCCCAATACGAAGCGAACTCGAAGTCACTTGTAATTCACAACGCAAATCAAACTCTGTTTAAAATTATCTTCTCTCAAGGCATTCTAAAATCTTCTTCAATCTTGGTAGTCTTGGTACTTCTTCGGCGGTCTTCCTTTACTTCGTGAGGTCACACTCGGGTAGACTTGGTCTCATTATACTTGAAATGTCACGACGAACTTGGATCTGCATACACTCATCAGCGATGTCTCGGCTCTTCTGAGATCGGTAGCACTGGTCTTGTTCTTGCACGGTGTATCATCTGATTGCGATACTCTTGGGTCGCACTATCTTGACTCTGCTTGAATGTCAGTAGACTGACTTCTGGACTGACCTTATCTTCAGCAGCTTGAGCTTCGATCTTGTTTTTGGACAGTCGCTTGGTCATTCAGGATGTATTGTCATTCGGGATGTACATTCGGGGTATGCTTCATATCTTCGGATGGAATCTTCATATCCGGTAGGCGATCGAACTTTCAGGATGAGGGAGATAATCTTGGGGTTTACATGTGCAGGTAGGGTCGTAATTGTGGAAACCTTGGAGTTTCAGGGTGTTTTGGGTGATGTTCGGCTCCGTCAAGGTAGACTGCTCCTCAGGATACGTTCTCCGAGGGCACTTGCTTCCTTCTCGTGGATGCCTGCCGTCAAGGTGTCGGCGGTCGGACTGAGCGTCGGTATTGCATCCTGAATGTGGGTACCCATTCAGGGCGTACGCTTCCAACCTGTGAGCCTCTCCGTAACCGAATATCTACATCCCCAAAGTCCAAACCATCAATTCGCCCAGGAATCCCACTCAATACCCATCTCGAAAACCATCATCGCTTGTCCGAATCAGTGTGCACGGGTTGTCCCGGCTGGGCAGCTGCGGGTGCGCCTAGAAAATTCAGAGGCACATCGTCACAGCTGGCTGTAGCCCAACGTGCGTTGAAGAAACGAGCTAAATGAGCTCCCATTACCAAGAACATCTCTATGACGCGCGCTATATACACAAAAATGCTACGTGAGAAGGTGTTCCCTGCCATTTGGGAGACATGGCCTCGTGAGTGGAATTGAAGTGGTTGTGTTGCTAGAAGTACCCCAATGTTGCTCTATGCACTTATGTTTTTAATGTTGCTCAATGTTACTGAAATGTTGCAGGTAGAAAGGCAGCTACAATATAAGTGCAGTAGGACAACGCTGGACCCCATGAGCAAGATGACAACGCAGATATTGTTGAAGCTGGTCAGGTAGCTGGATGGGATATCCAAATGGATAGCTAGCCGCCGCATTCGCCCGATATGAACGTTTTAGACCTTGGGTTATTCCATCCATTACAGTCGCTGCAATACAAGACCCCCACGCTCGACACTGACGGCCTGATTGCAGCTGCAGAGGCCTCATTTTAAAGGATCAGTTACCGTACTTTAGACAAGTGTAATTTAACACTGCAGAAAGTATTAGGTACGGTTATTGCGTGTAAGGGAGGCAATAACTACATTATCCCTCGTAGTCGTAAGTTCCACATGCGTCATGGCATCTCACCGATAGCGTTGCCTGTCGCAGATAGTGCGGTAGCAGAACACGACAGGAAATTAGGCCACACATTGCAATTGGCGCAAATCATTTGCGCCAATTGCAATGTGTGGCCTAATTTCCTGTAGTTGTATACTCAATTCAATTCCATACTACTAAGCGATGATTGGGCAAATTTCCCCTTCCCTCTTTGTCTACTGCTGCGATTTAGCTATATCGGACAGTAAAATCTCGTTTAGACTGGATCAATTCGGAGGCCCTCAGCGGATTTTATAGTCTACTTCTGTGTGCAGCGATGTCGCCAATCTAAGCCTACAGTTCGTGTAGAAGCGCAGTGAATTATCGCTAAAAATTGACAGAATTACGACATTTTTTCTGGCATGACCTCACAGCTCTCCGGGAAAAGCTCGATTACCATTCCAAAAAAGGTCGCGTTTGGGCCAGCTAGCACGGTAGAAACATGTACTGTATCGTGAGCTTTAGAATACTATGTTGGGTGCTTTCTAATTCTATCCACTTCGTCGGCTATGCCAATAATATCGTGATGGCCATTGTAGGGTGGGCCAGAGAAGTAATTAACTATATTTTTCTATATTCTGGCCGTTTCCTATTGGTTGGCTCACAGCCATCCGACCTACGTGTCAGTGATGTATCCTACACCACTAACTATGGAGTATATCTATTGTGAATACTCCTGAAGCAAAATTTCTTCAGGAGGTAATACCCAATCTGGGAAATCCCTCATGTATCCCCGTTACATAAGATGTTGGTATAGCTGCAAATGTCTATGTTCATTTCGTAATTCCTATCCAACGCACCAATGACCACCACCACCAACAGTGACCTGGCCCGTTTCTTCTGCACTACTACCATTGCGCCTGCAATTATTGCGAAACACAGCACAATCAGTTTTCTTCAAGTAGCTAATCCAATCTAGCGAATTACTTGATGAATAAGGATGCTGGTTACAAGAACGATTTTGAAGTCTAACAGAGCAGACAGCCGGGATCGCTTTCGGTGCACGGAGTTGTGAGCCCAGAAGCCGTCAACATGTACCGCTTAATGGAGTGGGGCTTCGACCTCCACATGAATCTGTGTGAGGTTGACGACCCAATCACGAAGGCAATTTCCAACTTAAAATCCTATTTGTCCGAAGCGATGCTTTACCTGCCTTGCTGCTGCGGTCGTGGCGATGGCGTGCAAGGTCTCCGCGGAATTTCCTGGGCCTTATGGCCTTATGTTCGGTGATTCAACCCACAATTGCTAGCACTATGTTTCGCTGTTTGCGGTGCATTGGGCTGATGATGCACTTTTGAAACCGCTTCTTGCTTTAGCGCCGATGAGGGAGGGCGACAAGACACGGCGAGGTGATGAAACAATTTCCGCGATTTTTGGCAAATCAATAGCGACCTTGAGGTTTCCGATAAGCGTCAATTGTGCCAATAATTACACGTCTGCGACACGACGGGGGTGCTTCTGATCGACTTTGCATTTGACATGTTTTATTTCACTGGCAATGCGTTTCTCGAAGCGCAGAAGAAAACGGTGGACGCAGTGGACATGCTGACGGTGGCGGTGGTAAGCGACGTCATCAGTCATGCTGCAGTTGCACACGGAGGTGGCTCTGTTGCGCCTGAATGTGACGAGCTGGAGCTCGGTTTTCGACAAGATTGCTCTGTACGTACGCATATGCGATGCTTTGGCGAAGATTAAGCTGAGTTTGATTTTATTCTAAAAGAAGTCGTACGCCGTCGCATTGAGTTCTCCTCGCGGACATCCTGATTTTGGACATCGTGACAACCAAGCTGCCGTCTATGTACTCTAAATTTCTGTTCAAACTACCGCGATGAATAATGGCTGCAAATACCTTTTCTCACAGGCTGAACTCGTGCTGAAACCATAAAGAGTGTCCTTGCTGACGGCCAACGTCGAGATGCTGCTATTCTTGAGATGGGGAGAGGCAAAACTCGACTGATATTAAGAAGGACCAAATTTTAGCGTACAGCGATGCTAACCTTATCATTAGTGCCATGGCAACACGGGTTGGACGCTCACGGAAGGTGGTAAAGATATGTTTAACTAATCCCGATGGCTTGAAGAAAACTATTGGAAGACCGAGAAAGCTGACGCCAGCTGCTGAATGTCGTCTTCTTCGTGAAGCATCAAAGGCTGGTGTGAGCGCTAAAAGCCTGAAAGAGTCACTCTAACGGTCAGTATCTGTCCGCAGAGTGCAGAAAATATTGCCCAACTCAGAAAATATGGTTCACGAGAAGCGGGTGGTATTCCCAGTGCTAAAACCTCAGCACATTGCCGACCGGCAAACGTGGGCAATCCAGTATGTTGAGCATGGGTGTAGTTGGAACTCTGTGCTTTTCTTAGGTGAGGAAAAATGTAACTTAGATAGTCCCGATGGTTATCAATACTATTGGCGCGATCTAAGAAAAAAGAAGTAAATATTTTCGAGGGGGTAGTCCGGTGGTGGAAGTGTGTTTTTGGGAGTCTTTTAGTGTGAAGGGAAAGTCCGAGATGGCAATCTTTGACGGCAATCAAAATAACGAGAAGTACATTGACACGTTGGGAGACTATTTGCTCCCGTTTGCGCACCTGTTTCATGGTGTGCACTTCAAGTTCGAACAGGATAATGCCTCATCCTCACAACAAAAGTTGGCAAGTGGTTTTTATAGGACCAGAATGTCCGCTTAATATGATGGCCTGCTACTCCGGACTTAAATTCGATTGAAAGCATTTGGACATTCTTGCACGAGCTGTGGACGCTAACGTGAGACCGAAGCGGATCTAGTTAATGCCCTTGAGAAGGCTTGGGATGCTATTCCTACATCAACGTTGGAAAAACTTGTAACCTCGATGAAAAAACGCTGCATGGAAGTCTACCGGCTTAGAGACTGCAAGACAAACTACTAGTGGACTCGTATTAACGATGTAGACTGCTTAGTACGTTTGTTTAGATGTGTTAAATACCAAAAATCAAGTATCGTCTATCTTTTCGCTTGACGTACTTCAACATGAACACGTTTCCGACTGGCGATCGACCCCTCCGTGTCGGATGGAAGCAAATTGCACCGAAAACAAATCGCATTGAAGAGCTTTACCTTGTGTATTTATGTTACTTGCATAGCATTAAATATGATGAAAATACGTTTAAAAATGCGTGCTTTACATAGGGTATTTATGCTACTTACATAGCATTTGATTTGATGAAAATACATTAAAAAATGTGTTTTCGTCTATCATTTCCACGCGCACTGATCTCTTACAGAACTATTCCAGATATAAGACGACTCACAATTACCCTACAAGCTAGAATAACAACGCTAATTGGCTACTAGAGGCTGGACTAGATGCAAATTGCTATTTTTCCTTCACTAGTTTGAGCTAAACAAATGTAATGAATGGTATGAGTTACTTTACGTGGTTACTCTCATCGAACCAATCAGGATAGCCCTAAAGTATTTGACTTGCAATTTGTAAGCCTGCTTAAAAATCAGTTGTTACTTCAGAGTGCACATTGCAAGATCAGGGTGAAAAAGACATAAAAGAGCTCAGATGGCAGCTTTTCCCCTCCAAAACGAAAGAAGAAGCGAGCAAGTCGAGTCATCTCGGATCAGCTCCACGCGGCAGTAGAGACAACCACAGGAGCGACAGGCCCGTAAGAACCATGGGTGGAATTCTTCAGAAGATGCTGCAGGCCTTCTACACCAAGAAGCTCGAGGTCGTGCTAGTGGGTCTCGAGAACAGGTGCGTCTTCTCGAGTACAAGTGTGTGGTCTGATTCCTCATACTCTCTCTCTCTTTGTTGTTAGTGGAAAGACGACGCTGCTGAATGTGATGGCCATGGGGCACCCCGTGGAGACGTGTCCGACCATCGGTCTGAACGTGAAACTCGTGAAAAAAGGAGGCGTACAGATGAAGTGTTGGGATATTGGCGGGCAGGCACAATATCGAAGCGAGTGGGGCCGCTACACGCGCGGTTGTGACGTCATTATATATGTGGTGGATGCTAACGCGGTGCGTTATCGTAGACTCCTTTTGCTGGTGTTGGAGCTGCGTTCTGATGTTGTTTTATGTTGCTACAGTTCGACCAAATCTCCCTGGCGCGGAAGGAACTCCACCGTCTACTAGAGGACCGGTACGCAGTTAGATTCTGCTGAAATTTTCTACTGTAAGAGTGCTAACTGCTCTGTTATTCTCTAGTGAACTGGCGACGACGCCACTGCTAGTACTGGCGAACAAGATCGATCTGGAGCCTCACATCTCCGAGCCGGAGCTCATCCGCGAGCTCAACCTGGACTACATCGTGGACAACCCGTGGCTGGTGATCCCCATTTCGGCGCTGCGCCTCGTCAACATTGACCAAGTCATTCAGTGGCTCATGAAACAGTCAGGCAAGGGCTAAAGCGCCTCGGAGTGACGTGTGAAGTAGGCATTGACGCCGGGGAAGATTATGATGAAGAGTTACAGAAATCAGGATACAAATTGGTCGGAGCGACACGGACACGATAAGCGCGTTTAATCACCCCAACCGATGGATCTACCTGGCAGCAGGAATGATGAAAGTGTTCTGTAGAGTGCAGTGCGGTGTACAGTTGACTCTTTCTCATGGACTTATAATTTGCATTTTTGCTTGGAAAGAGTTGGTGCTCTGCTGTGTAGATGAAACCTTGAGTCATTAGACAGTAGATGAATGCCACGCTAGTCAAGCGTCCGATCTTCCTTTCCATCTTTTGTGGTTGTTGATAGATCAAAGCGACGCACCAGATCTGAAAGACGATGGAGAACTTCTTCTTGCAGCATAATGTGATTCGTGACCGTGACTCGGATGAGTTAGGCGGTCGAGTCAACTCCGACTCAGAGGCCAGGTAGTCTACCCTTGCGATCGAACATTCGTGCTACGAGCTAATTCGCTGAGATCTTGTGCTGTAGTGATGATGAGGAAGAAATCACCGATCGAGTGCATTCTGTGGCGGATCCTACAGGACCATGGAGACAGAAGGATGTAAATGGCGAGACATGGGGGAAACCCACACGTGGCTTTCGTGGTGGCAAGGGCCGCGACTTCGCTTCGGCAAACACTGGGCCCAAGGGAGTTATCAACGATTACAAGGCCCATAAACGCTACCAGAAGCAAGAGGTGAGCTGCTCGCTGTTCCTAGAGCCAAAGGCTGTTGAGAGATAACTAGTTTGGTCATATTGTAGCGTCTGAGGAAGGAGGCAGAGCGTCAAGCGGTCCTCAACCGCATCGCCAAAGGTGCCACCGTCACTTCCACTCCTTTGACGCGAGACTCCAATTCACTGGAGTGTAAGTGTGACGGAGGCTCGGATTGTGAATGCGATGACACAGACCTGATAGACGACGCTTTCTTAGCGGAATATACCGAGAAGCGAGTGAAGCAGATGCAGGAAGCAGCGCGCAATCGAAAGGTCTACGGCGAGCTCGAATACATCACACCAGAGCAATTCGTGGCGCTTACCTCGAAAACAGACAGCACAGATTCCGACTGCGTGCTGGTGCATCTGTACCACAGCGAAAATTATGCCTGTGGATTGCTCAACACGCAACTCGAGCTGTTGGCACGGAAGCTCGTGCATGTCAAGGTATGTGGTTCGTATTGGCATTGAAAACAGTTGACTGACATGATACTCGTTCAAGTTCGCTGCGATGGCGGCCAAGGAAGCCGATGCGACCATCGAAATGGCAGATCTTCCAGTGGTGCTGATCTTCCGTGGTCAACAGCAACAAGAAACTGTCGTGGATGTTGCACTCTGCCTAGATGGGGAGTTTACCCTCAAACGCGTTGAAGCCTTTGTGAGAGAGCATTTTCGGTTGTAGTATGCCATCTCATCGACGAGCGATTTCAGCATGAAGTTATACCAGCACTTCGACGATAATCTGCGTACAACAAGTGACTTCGATTTCTATCATCTGGAGACTCTGTGTGAGTCTCCTACTACTTTGTGTCATGCGAGAACAGACACTTGTCACCGAAGTGGCAGTGTTTGGTGCGCGTGAAATTATCACACACACGTTTGCGAGTTTTGTCGAGTGCACGTCCAGAGCGCATAGCCTTCGTCTCGGTGTGCTCAAAATTGCAGCGGTCACCCCACTTGCATTCTCCCCGCATAAAGTCGTAGCAAACCTTAACAGTGTGTCGCGACTTCTTCTGCTGTGCACGTTGCTTGTGCCACTTGCCAGCACGATGTTCATCCAATTGAGCCGGACTCGTAAACGACTTATTGCACAGCACACATTGCAGCGTTTTGTCTCCCGATTGCACGCGTTCCAAGTGTTCCTTGGACGCTCGATGAGCCTGGAAGTCTTCGAGATCCTTACCAATGAACTGACACGGCTTGCAAGCGAACGGAACCTTCTTGGGGAACGTGAGCGCGTCTCCTAACTGCTCCAATGCTTTGGTGGCTGCCCGCTCGTTTTCCTCCTGCTGCGTCTTCTTCCGCTTCTTTTTGGCTGGTGGCAAATTGGACGACGGTCTTACAGCCGGCAGCATATTCTCTGGCAGCGACTCAATGCGTTCGGAAGCGTAGGCGGACAGATTCACCACAGCTTTCGTCTTGTCATCGTCGGTATCCGAGTCTGAGTCCGAGTCGCTCGAGTCCTCATCTCCACCTTGCAGCTCTGCTTCCAGTCGTTTGATACGCTCAGCAATGTCTTCATCCTCTGTTGTCTTCTTCTTCTGCAATGCACTTTCGGCGGACTGCTTCAGACGCTTAGCGATGGGCTCCATTATTGTGGCTTTTCACTGGTCAGGAAGTAATACTGGGGATGGGGATAATGAAACACAGTCAACGGTTGTATATTGGTTGAAGTTTAGTTGGAGCAATATTAACCAGCTGACCGATAGCAGTGGCATACGACCTGACGCTCTCACCTCGGGCCTAGAAAACCACATCTGCGTCTGCAGATGGCTCATATTGGGCAAGAATGTCGCGGTCCGATGCCACCACGTCCGCGAACGGGTCGTCGTCCAGGGCAGCGCCAGAAGACTTTTTGGACTCCGCTGCTTCTGTAATGCAAAACAAGCAACAGCACAAATAATGACTCCCACATTTCTAAAGTTATGTGCATGACGAGTTGTGCCCAACGTACCCTTTTCCCTGGCCAGCACGGCCTTCTCGTGGTCTTGCTTGTTCGCCTGCACCTTCTTGATGCTGTCATTGGTGTACCATAGGCGTGAATAAACAATAAATATACAGGGAACATACTGTTAGTGATCATACCGCACAAAGTCCTCACGCTCCAGCTCATCCAGCTCTCTCGTGATGTACGAGATGGTCTTTTCGATACGAGGGATAGTCACCTGGAGGCGTCGCACATGGATATTCAGCACTTTCAGAAGCAACCTCTAATCTAATCTAAAAAAGACGCACATTGTCCAAAGCGTTCACACGACGATTGGTCACTTTCAAAGCCTCGTCCAGAGTCACGAAAGAGGTCTATCCGCAGAAACCAAATGTCAGTGAGCACTTCTAAAGCACTTCGATCCACGCAACCCACCTGCAACGACGCCAGCTTAATGAGCGCTCGAAGCAGCACGCGAAATTTCTCGCGGCAATTCTGGATTTTGCCACCTCCTCCAGCCAGACCAATGTTTTCACTCTTCTCACGACTCACTTCCACTTCCGTGAACACCGGCAGCTTCACGCCAGCTACATTGTCGATGCGATTCTGCGTACGGATCTCCGCCGTGCTCACTGACTCGATGACCTTGTTGCGGAAGTCACCGGCCGCATACTGCGCTTGTGTGAGGGAGAAGAAGGCCTCCGACGCCTCCGTTGACATGGACATCTTGGTCTGCGTCACACAAAACCCAATCAGATGAATGGCACAGTGAATTGTTAGGACTGTCAAGTGAGACCTTCTGGATCTCGCGTAGCATGGCTTGGAAGCGCATTTTCAGCGCATCAGCCTTCTTCTTCAGCAGCTCGAAACCTGCAATATCCTCGTCGCATTAGAATTAGAGCAAAAGGGAAGGGCGATAGGTAGGTGATTTACCCTTCTTCGCGCCGACACGCTTGGTTTTAAAGGTTGTCAGCGCCCTATATCAAGACAAACAACGTCAGTATACACTACTCAACACTACTGAAGTGGCTGGCGCCGTACATGCGCGTGGGGGCCACCTGAACAGACGACATTTCGCTCTTCTTCGCTTTGGTCCAGAGCTAGGAACTGTCAAAGATATGGAGACTTTTGCGTTTCTGCCAACCCTAATGGAACCCTACCCCATAAAACACAGCCTAAATTATTTCCTTGAAGTTAGCCATAGCCAGAACTCAGCAAGATGCAGGACTGGTTTGGGACGTCTGGCGCTCGGGAGCTGCGAGATACGAGCATACTCGACTACCAGGAGTATCTGCGTCGTAGCGAGGACTGCACATTGCCCCACTTCGAAGAGGATCTGCGTCAGATTGAGCTTGATCTGCCACGTACAGGCGAGTCCATCCGCCTCTTCCTGTTGCCTCAAGACGATAGAGAGACGCTTCTAGTGGACGAAGAGCTACCACAACACGTGGTAGAGCAGTTTGTACCTGTTCTCAGGCGTATTCTAGTGGCATATAGTGTGGTAGGAAGGTTTTTTATGAAGTTACTAGTGGAGAGATGCTAATGGGCGAATTGTGTAGAGAAATCCTCGAGTCGGCTACGTTCAGGGCCATGCAGACGTGCTGTGTTTCCTCTTGGGGAATGTCAACGAAAACCGCGACGAGGAGGAGGCGTTTTGGGTCTATGCCAGTGTCATTGAGAGGTGTGGCTGCTTGAGATTGAGTTCTCCATTTGTTAGAGACTAACTCATCGTTGCAGAGTCTTTCCAGAAGACTTTTTCGCACGGACACCCAAACTTCATGGGTTTCAAGTGGTGGGGAATTGTTGAGTTTTTGGTAAAGCTACTGGAGATAAACGGTGTGTGGTGGGGTGTGATGTAGGACTGCAAATTATTTCACGAGCTGGTTGAGAGAAAACTTGTACCTCATTATCCGATCTTGGCGAAGGTAATTTTGTCCATAAATGGGAACTGCAACTCGGCTAACGAAGCACCTATAACTTTTCAGGTTGACCTTCCTCTAGTGACGACTCTATTGTCGTGTAAATGGTTTGTCTCGCTTTGGGTTGGAGAGCTACCTCTGCCTTTGCTGTATGAAGTTTGGAACACGATGCTATGCAAAGATGACGGCACTATACTGCATCTCCTAGTCGCACTGCACTTCTTCAGGCTCGCTGTAGACGAGATTCAACTGCACATGGTAATTTTCTCAGTATGGATGACGCTGTGGAGACGGAGACATCTGACACTTGGCCTTTACAGGAAATGGAACAGTGGGACTCAAGCTACATCTATAAGATTATTCTAGGCCAGTGTCAGAGTGCAACCGAGATCACCCCACAGACACTGCTTCAGCAAGCTCGCACGCTATATGGCCTCAAGAATGAGTCTATTGAGGACATGCGAGCTGCAGTTCGCCGGCTACCTCAATTACGCAAGGCAGAATTCACGGTGCTTGCCAAGCAAACCCATTTCAGTCATTCGGAAATGGAACGACTTCAGGACGAGTTCACTTTTCTTCGTTATCAAAGAAAAATGATTTGTCGCTCCAATTTGCGTGGTTTACGACAAGAAGAACTGGAAAGGATAATTGCGCGAGAATTCAGCTCGGTAAGCCATATTGTTTGATGAAATACTGTGGTCATTTATTGTTTTGCGATGGGATAGCTCACGTCTATTGCATTTTAGTGGCCTGTGCATATCTACGAAGAAATTTGGCGCCTTCTACAGCCCGATGGTTACGGAAACGTTTCCTATTACAGCTTAATTCAGGTTTGTGTCTTAGAGTGGTTGAAGTTGTCCCCTGATGGTAGCTAATGGTGTTGTCTTCTCTGTTTCTAGTTTTTATCGGTTGCGAGTCGTGGAGCTCCGGAAGAAAGAGCGTATCTACTCTTCCAGATTCCAAACCATCACAGTCACAAATACCTCACCCAGCAAGGCATCGAACAACTTGCAGGTGAGTCTTATATGTTATATTCACGAAGACAGTCTCCTTTGTCTGATTGTTTTGTTCAGATTTACTATGTTGTCTCTTAACAAATAGGATGATAGCAGATGCTCAAGGCTATCGAATACAGGAGCCACAACGACGTGAAAATAGTGATTCCACTACTGATGCCTCGAAAAGCCCACTGCTTCGAAGACATTTTCGAACGAAGTTGCTGGCGCTGGCGACATCAGATAACCAGCTTCAGTATGCTCGATGGCTTGAGTTTGCTCTCACGGACAACGAGATAGCTCAATTAATGGAATGGGACACGGTCAGGTGTCGTTCGGGCGGGATGCTACGGTTGAAGGCACGCTCTGTATCCTTTTGGAGCTTGATCCCGATTCAGCCGGTGTTAAGCAGAACATCTTCAGACTCTTTGTTACAGCATACGTCTACATGGGTGTCGAAAGGTGCCGATGTAGACACTGACGAGTACACACGTATTCCCAAACAGAACGGGAACACCAACAACTTTGGGGCCGACACTGCACCATTTCTGAAGAAACCTAGTGTGCCTACTGTTGAGGGTCTCGCAGGAGAGCGACAACTTACCCTCCTTTCAAGTTCGATGAGCAAGAAATTTAAAGCGTGCTGGCCGCCTGCTGAGACGGAGGCACTTGTACGTAACCCATTCGAAGAGCCTTCCGAAGCAGCCAACGCTGTGGTGCCGTATGTGTTTTGGTGCCAATGTACGCTAAGCTGAAAATGGAATGTACCAGCTACATTTCACACGAGATGATCGCTACTCCCACGCCCTGTATTCAATTAAGCACAAGCTCAATGCGTGACGTGCAGTGCATGGTCAAGTAAAGGCATCAACCAAGTTTTAGATACGAGTAAATGTAGTTCTCCTCGTAGACTTTTTAGCAATGTCACTAGTAGTAGTAGTGTTTTTTATCAACTGGTTTACTAAAAAGCAAATGGGTGGGGCTGTTGAATTGGGAACGTTGGTGAAGAAATGATGATTCTACCCAAGTTGTAGGAAAAGCACTGTCAAGGGAGGAATGTTCGGTGTTTGCTTTAGCAAGTACAAAAAGTATTCTGCATCTTTACTCGTTCGATAAGGTTGTCAATGATATGATATAGTCTACGTAGGAGGCCACATTGTCATTGATGATCTTGCCCTGGAAAATTTAAACAGACACGCAAATTAGACGACCAAACAAACTGCGCATATCTCGCTTTACCTGAATGGTCTTGAAAGAAAACTCGCTGCTTTCGCTACCACGTATAACGTTGAAGACAAATGAGTTGGCGCTATAACCCCAGCTCACGATGTCAGCGTAAGGAAATAATACCAGCACTTCGTCACTATCAGCACCTAGAATACTGATACCCATGTCGTTAATAGCTAAAATGACACGTAAAGGTAGAGCTGCTAGCCGACGCGAATTTCGCACGTGGAATATCGTCAAACCATAGAATGATTGACGTTTGCACAGGCGTAGGTAAGCTAACCGGGCCTGCTGTGTCGACTGTACACACCAGCTATTCACAAAGGTGTCATAGCTAGTGAGAACTTGCTCTGCAACGGCATGTCGATTCGACGCACTAAGCAGTGGACCAGGAATGTATTCATGAATGTCACGTCTAATGGGCAAATAAGCGAAACAAGTAAGCACGACAGTATGATGGTCTTGCAGTGGCAGCAAATTGTACGACGTACGTGATGTCATTAAGCGCTGGAGTTTCGTCTTTGTCAAGTTCGCAGTACAATTGATATCCCGCTAACTCGACTGCAACTTCAAGGTCACAAACATATCTGCCACAGAGTACGTTGTGCACAGCTTGCAAGTAGTAAAGGCCAATATCAGCCGCAGTTTCGTCGTCGACGTGCACCCACAGATAGGCTTTGTAGGTGAGGTGATATCCTTCAACAGCGGGAACTTTTGATGTTGGGTCCTTTGTAAATTTTAGACTGTCATTCTTCCTTATCTTCTTCTTTTGCTTGGGGTCGCTCACATCAATATGTGTGCGCTCCCATTCCGCGTAAAGATCCATGACACGTTCATTGTCCGGTACGAGAATTTCCTCTCCGTCATCGTTTGTTTCAAAAAGTGCGAAGGCCTTCTCGTGGCATACTCCCAGCTTGTGCGCAACAAGCCTAGCCAAATCACGGCTTGTCGTCCAGGCACTAACCTGCATTATCAGAACCGAACCATCTGCCAACGCCACCGAGATATCGTTGAGAGCATGACGTTGCAGAGCCCTCAACTCGGCTGCGCTTGGAATTTCCTTGCGTTCGCCTCTAGTGGAGCAGCACCGTAACGACTCCAGAGCTTCCAAGGCGTATGCTGACACTTCGGAACGGGCCTCTGTGCGATCACCCGATCCGATGTGGACGCTGATGAATCTCTCGAGACATTCAGCCAGCGGTGGAGACGGAGGAAAAGTCACGAGACATGCATTCAAAAGCAACCACCCGTTCATGACAGCATTTCTAGTCCAACCAACAAGAACGACACCAAGCGGTAAGTACAATCAACAAGAAAAGGCTCAACACAGACGACGTACGCGCTGGGGTTACGAGTGAGTTGCTTGCATAATTGGCAGTAGATTTCATCCTTGAGTGCTGGAGACCGAGGAACAACGTTGCGTAACAGTTTAAAGCAGTGATCGATCTTGTTCTTCCCACTAGCGCGATTTCCCATGAAGCCGGAGATATTGCGGAATGCTTGCACCGCTATAGCGGTCTGATCTTTAGGAAGACGAGTCAAGGGGGTCGAAATAAGTTTCTTTTCCCATTCGAGGCGTTTGTCCAGCTCAAAATCTATAGGTTTGTGGAATGGCGAAGCACGTGGTGCTGTGAGGTTGAAGTGAGTCTGGGCAAACTCGAGCAATGGATGGACATCAAATATCATTGCTGGAGCAGCTTCAAGAGTAGTGTTTTTCTCCTTGACCTTGCTGACCTTAAAGACCTTTTTAGGGCGCAACGCCTCTGGTGCGAGATGCGGAAGTTGATCAAAAGGCATGGGGCGTGACTGAAGATCATCCTCTGCATCTGCACACGCTTCCACAGAACGGGTCTCAGTCTCATGGAGAGCCTCTGATTCTTCCACTTTATCCTTGGTATTGCTAGTGTTGATAGCCACAGGAATCTGATCCAACCGCAGTCCTCCACACTGCTCGTCACTCTGAGACTCCCAAACTGACGAGCCACGCTGGGACTCGGTATCTTCATCCTTCGCCCAACTGTCTGGGTCGTGAACAAATAGCTCCATTGAAGCAGCCAGCTCCTCCAAACTGGGTCCATCCTCCGTAGAAATTGCGTCAAAGCTCGACGACATCTGATACACTAATGGCTTGGACAACTATGACTCCGCTTAAATTAGCAAAACCGCGCCTAGAATTGGCAACTCTTAGTTGAAACATCTTGACGGCGCAAACGCCCTCTCATCTAGCTCTGCTGGCCCCCACC
>VOQZ01000805.1:0-200695 GCA_008079305.1 Phytophthora palmivora | reverse complement strand
GATCAAGAAGCCACCGAACAGCATGAAAAACAGCACAGCCACCATCATGAGAGGCTGAGCAATAGTCAATTGGGCGACGCTGCCGACAGGAAGAAAAAGAAACTTGTGAACCACATCTGACACAGGAACAGAGTGATCAGAACCACATGAAGCGGTCCACGTCGTCAACATATATCCGCCAAACCAGTAGGTATTGCGCCAAAGATGACCGTTTCCAGAATACTCAACGGGATCTGGTGATCGACGTAGCCAACACATACGCACTCGAACGGAAGAATTGGCACCACGTTGCTTGTAGAAGACCGTACGGGCTTCGATGTAGGTCGAAACTTGCGAACTTGACTCATGGACAAGAACATGGCAACCGAGAACAGCAGACCTAGGATCAACTGACTGTTGGAATCGTCCATTTGCCAGAACGTAGATCCGTACAATAGACCCATGACAACGATCATGACGGCACGTCCCATCAAATACGTCGTGTCACGCAGAGTCAGAGTCACCTCACGCTTGAAAAGTGTTGCCAAGTCCTCGTTGAACGTCTGACGGAACGGTTCATGTTCGGCAAACCCATAGTGTCCTCCACCGGAGCATCGAGGAGCTTCACTGTAGAGTGGAAAATGCTCGAACTGCTGGAACCGGGCTGCGAATTCCTCAGACTGGTAAGGTACGTTTCCACCAACGACGTAAGCATCCTGTTTGTTCGTGCCGAGGTCGAGAAGGAAGTCGGCCACATCCTTTCGAGGCGGACAGTGGAAACCCATTTGCTCAAAGTAGGGCACAGCATCTTCACGCTTGCCGTGGAACATGATGGTGCCTTCATTCATCAGCAACACATCGTCAAACAGCTCAAACACTTCGGGGAGGGCTGCAGCAGCGAGATCACCACCACCGTGCGTTGAAGTTCCGGGCAGCGCTCTTCATGGACTTACAGATATCGTATGTAGCAGCACTGTCAAGACCAGTACTGATCTCACCAGCAACTGCAAACGCTTCATACCAAACATCATTTCACCCGTGGTGACACGTTTACGTTCACCACCCGATACACCACGGAGCATGGCGTTACCCACGACGGTGTCCTTGCAATTATCCAGACCGAGTTCTTCTTCACAGTTAGATCGGGTGCGAACTTGTGGTGAGCATTGAGAACTTCAACGGCGTGTTCATGATGCTCCGGTGAACAGTCTTCAAAGCCTCGACAGCCCACGGTTCCATCTGCGTACCGGCACAGCACCGGTGAGCGAACTCGAATGTCTCCTGAACCGTCAATCGAGGGTAGTGATCGTCGATCTGGTTGGCATATGCAACATAACGCGGCAGCTTCACTTCTAACCTCCTTGCGGTCTTTACCATTGTAGTCGATGTCACCATTCAGAGTAATGTTGGTATCCATGTGGAACCGGTTACCCAGCACCTTCATGAGGGACGACTTGCCCGATCCAGGCTGACCCAAAACGAGCGTAATGCGACCAGATCGGAACACACCACTGATGCCACGCAAGATCTTCTTCTCTACTGTCATTTTGTTGGAACTGCAGCACATGTTGCTGAGACCTTGTTGCACCTGGTTGATAAGCGTCGGGACTTCTAGCTCACCGCCCTTAATCATAGGTACTTCAGCCGACAACTCGAGATTTCGGAAACGAACGTCGAGACCAGGAATCGGGTGACCCAAGGCGTTTTCAATCACAGTAGACAATGTCGGAATTCATAGTGAATACACCATCGGCCATCAAAGCGTCGGCACTTGTGAGGTCTTCTTTAGTGAGTTGCTGAGGCTCCGGGAACATACTTTTTGTGCGAGGTAGTCGGTCATAGTCACCCATGGAACTGCTGGAACTAAGGCGACGTGAACTGAAGCGAGGTATACGGTAGGTAGACACCTGGGGATTCATTTCCGGAACGACATCACCACACTATGGTTATCATCCGTGTCGCTGCTGGTTTTGTTGGCCCTTATCGGTTATTGTGGTGCCCCTCCATCGAAAGCGTTGCTCGACAAGAGAGAATTTGAGAATGAACGGATTCAACTTTCCACTACGAGTGGCTCCACTTGCCAACACTTACATTATGCATTTTCCATCTGGATGTGCTCATGTCTCCTCGTTTGGTGTAAAGCTCGACTTTAAAGTCATCAACTGCAATCGGATTACGGCAGGAGGTTGAGGGACTTATCGTTTGTATATGCGTTGCTCACTTGCCATCAGGTGCACAATCGTATGAGACCCACCAGACCTTTTCCTACCACACAAGCTTCCAGTGTATTATGCTACTACGAAGCACTCTTGCTTTCGATTGCTACAACCTGATTCTGAAGAGCAGCATACCAATTCCTTTTGATCCATCAACTGTATTCTTGCTGCACTTGCTACAAGTTGATATCAAATGTAGGTGTACTTTACAGCAGAATGCTCTACCTGTGCAAACCAAGTCCCCTTTGCCATGGCCACAATTTGCCGACATAGAGTGCAAGGCTGTCCAAGCAGCACAATGCTGCACCACGGAAACCGTGGTGTGTGCGGGACATGCCTTACATCTGCTGGACTTTGCACTACGTGCGTATCATGATGATGCCAAGTGAAGTTGGGCAATTCAGTGGGTAACGCGTGGGTAAACACTGCATTTGAAGCGGTAGGTGTATGTACGGCAGTGTGCAGGCTCCTCTGGAGTGATGAAAGCTAAGAGCTTCTTACACAACGTCATAACTGGTCAGCCACCGTTAAACATTGTGGCATCAACTCCGTGGCGACATGCAAGGTACTGATTGATTGACAGCGACGACTACCGAAGCAGCGACAATGGTGAAAATCCAGCGATCCATAGTGATCAACGATAAGTTATCAGCGATCACCCGCAAAGGTGTCCTCGCCGTTTATGGCAGTGGTGCTATATCGCAGAGAGTGCAGTAATCACATGGGTTCGCCTAGAATCGCGAAATACGTGAGATTATGGCAGTCGCAAGACGCTTGTACACTTGAGAGTAAACTAGAGTAGACATACGCCTGAAAATCTACCAGCAAACTCGATTCAGGAAAGTGAGAAGTTTTCGCGGAAGTCGTGGCTATCATGACCTTGGTCAAGCCCTTGACTGAATACTGTCACGGTGACAGTGATGACAATGTCACCTTCCTGACGGTTAGAGACTGTCAAGTTTCTGAGAGCTGATCAGGACTGACCAGCTCTAACGACTTGCACCTGCTCGGTTGAGACGGGATGGTCAAGGCGAAAGCACTCAGCTGTACACAGCAAACGGATCGAAGCAGTGTCCGCTGTATCTCTGATTACCCAGGATTTTCCTTTTGCATCAGTGTTTGCTCGTGTTCCCAGATGCAGTACGTCGACCGACATTGGTACTGTATGTTCGTCCCCCAACTCAATCTGTTGTATCCATTGGTGACCAGCGAACACCGTTTTCCAGTATGTATTTTTCATATGCACACACGCAATTTCACTCACACATGCAGTCCACTAATTAACGCTTCAAGTGATTAATGTACCTCAGCGACACCAACGCCAACCCGCGGAAGCACACCATTAGCGCAATCAGAATTGCCACGTTCCTCCAGATATCGCCGTGTTTCATGTCGAACATACCCTCCCCTCCACATAGTCCTTCACTGTCACATTACCAATGGTAGGTGGGGCATTTCGCACCAATTCACAACTAATTCCCCCACTCTCACCATCAGAGCAATCAGCAAATATGAGCGACACTAACACGGCAACAGTGTATGTTGTAGGCGAGATCCAATGCACCCACATGTATCCCGTAGGTATACTACCCGCTGGTGGATTGAAACCTCCGAACAAGATGAAAATGGAGCTGAGTAAAGCACCGAGTGTCGTAGCCACTGCCACACTTGGAAGTGCATACACCAGTAATTGACCGAGATACACGAACACTAAAGTGTTGAGAGATAAACCAACCAGTAGTAGAAGAATGTGCTGTAGCCAGTGAATCCGACACTCGGGAAGAAGATGATGCAGAAGAGTAAACACGACAGGAACACGTATGGGATTTCAGCCAGAGTTCCAGCGATGAAGTACCACAAAGCATTGTACGTTTCAGACGCGCGTTCTCGGTAGAACGCAGTACGTTCATCTGCTGCAACGGGCATTACGCTGTTGAAGCTGATGATGCCGAAGAAAACGGTACTCACGAAGACCAGCCCAACACCGGCATTGGTTCCGCTGTATGTAGAGTAGTCGGTACCGTGGTAAATGATGGCGAACACGGATGCTAATACGACACTGATAAACAAGCGGGTAAGGTTGTATGTTGGGGTGCGCCAGTACATTCGGAAGAAGCGAAGACACAGCAATTCGAACTGTGTGTATGGGCTTGATGCACGTTTGGAGCCGAACTTTAGCTCAGGCAGGTGCGGTGACGGATGAAGAACACCTTCCTGATCGAGATCTTCCTCCATCAACATCTTCTGGTCGCTTAATGAAGCGTTCCGCGCGAAGTCAAGGGCATGTACTGGTACACTGCCAATATCACCCACTGGCGCCTTATTACTCCCAACACCAGCTCCAATACACTCGAGCATCCAAGTGGCAGGATTGTAGCAAGGCTTTATGGGTGTGACATCGTTGAAGGACTCAAAGTAGTCAATCAAGTTTTTGGAGTTCTCACCAAGTTCACCGAAGAACACCATACGTCCACCACGACGAAGAAGCAGCAGCGAGTCAAACAGGTTAAACACCTCCGTACTTGGTTGGTGAATCGTGCACACAATAGTACGTCCGGAGTTAGCGATCTTACGAACACCGTTCATGATCAACTTGGCCGAACGAGCATCCAGACCACTGGTCGGTTCGTCCATGAAATGATGCTGGGCTGAGCTGCCAATTCAACTCCAATTGTCACGCGCTTCATCTGCTCCGTGGACGAACCACGGATGATCTTGTCAGCAATGGGTCCAAGCTCCAGCAATTCAATACACTCGTCGACAGACTCCATCTTCTGAGCCGTAGAGATATTGGCGTCCTGACGAAGCATGGCTGAGAAGATGAGAGCTTCACGAACTGTGGCAGAGTCCGAGTGAATGTCCATTTGCTCACAGTATCCCGTGCATCGGCGGATGGCGAGTCGTTGGCCGGGTGTCCATTAAGCAGAATCTTGCCTTGGATTTTGCCTCCAGTCTTACGTCCGGCGATGACATCCATGAGTGTGGTCTTACCAGCACCAGAGGATCCCATGAGTGCAGTCATTGTACCAGGAAGAGCGAAACCGGAAACACCCTTGAGCAGGTCAATTTGTTCATCGTGGGAACCACCGGTAGCGGAACAGAGTACCAAAGATCATGGAAAGCTAACGTCACGGGGACTGAAATGCCACGGCCTGTCGGTTCAATGGAATAGTAATGGTTGGAACCCCACCCATGATATCGTCGATGTTATAATCTCAACGACATTCTCGGGTTCTGTCGATTTCTTTGGTGTGGTCGGCATCTTGGAATATGCTCCTCGATTCTCTACAGCCTCATTCTCTGCGACTATTGCAACATTCTCTGGACTCTCAAAGCGTTTGTACTCGCACAATGAATGACATGAGGACAAACACGAAGTACCCAGCAACCAAGTAAATCCACCCATACCAGATCCACATAGACTCAGTTGGCAGGTCAAAGACTCCAAGGCTGTACTCACCAATGGTTTGATTATACTCTTCGCAATAGTCGATGTTTTCGTACACGCAGACATCGATTTCGGAGCCAAATACTCGTTAACGTTCAACGCGCGAATGCACCATGCAAGTGGATCCAACCAGTAGATCCAGATAAGGTAGTCCGGAATTTCGTCTTTGGCGATCAGAAGCGCCCGAACAACATGGAGAATAGTACGCACACCATCATGACTGGCTGCGCCATAGTCAAGTTTGGTGATGCCGACGAGAGGAAGAAGAAAAAGCTCGTGTACCATACCTGACAGAGGAAGAGCGTGACGAGGAACACGACGAAGCGGTCAACAGCGTTAACGTAGCCACCCATCCAGTACGTGATCGTTCCAAACACCACTGTCTCCACAATAGCCATCGGAATCTGAAAGCGATATCGCTAGCACGTACGAGCTCGACCGAAAGAAATTGGCACCTCGCTGTTTGTAAAAGACCGATCGAGCCTCCATGAATGTCGGCACTTGCGACGATTGACTTAGCGAGACGAACAACGCGCATGAGAATAACAAACCCAGGATCAATTGGCTGTTAGCGTCATCCATCTGCCAGAACGTTGATCCGTATAAAAGCCCCATGACGACCACCATGATTGCACGACCCAAGAGATAAGCTGTGTCTCGCGATTTGAGCTTTAACTCTCGACGCAGCAGTGTAGCAACTTCCTCGATAAATGTCAACCGGAATGGTTCCACGTCCTGTGTGAAAAGCTGTTCCTTGATAGATGTGTCAAAGCGCCTCAGCGTAGTCTGGAAGATGTTTGACTCCCGGAAGCGGTCAGCAAATTCGGCTGATTGATATGGCACAATATCTGAGTCATCCACGTACGCGTCCTGTTTGTTGGTTCCCAGATCCAGCAAGAAATCAGCTACATCCTTACGAGGAGGGCAATGAAAACCCATACTCTCAAAGTAGGGTACAGCGTCTTCACGTTTGCCGTGGAACATGATGCTACCTCCATGTATCAACAACACATCATCAAATAGCTCGAAAACCTCTGGGATGGCTGCAGCAGCGAAATAACTGCGGTAACATTGAAATTTCGAGCTGCACTCTTGAGCGACTTGCAGATATCATACGTCGCTGCGCTGTCAAGACCAGTGCTGATCTCATCCAATAACTGCAGTCGTTTCTTACTCACGAGCATCTCGCCCGTTGTCACACGTTTGCGTTCCCCTCCAGACACTCCCCGAAGCATAGCATTACCTACAATTGTGTCTTTACAATTGTCCAGACCAAGTTTCTTCACCATCAAGTCTGGCGTGAACTTGTGATGGGCCGTCATCACTTTGATTGCATGTTCTTCTCGTTCTGGTGTGCTGCTCTTGAGTGCATCAATCACCCACGGCTCCAACTCTTTACCAGCGCAGCATCGATGAGCAAACTCAAAGGTTTCATGCACCGTCAACCGAGGATAGTGCTCGTCGATCTGATTAACGTAGGCCACATCACGAGGTAGTGTTTCCAACAGTAGGGAACGATCTTACCATTGTACGTGATATCTCCATTCAATTGAATATTCTTGTCCATGTGGAAGCGGTTAGCCAGTACCTTCATCAATGAAGACTTGCCTGATCCTGGTTGACCCAGAACGAGCGTGATACGTCCTGGTCTGAAGACACCAGTGATTCCATGGAGAATCTTCTTCTCTACTGTTAGTTTCTTTGCTTTAGAGCTGAATAGATTGTTTAGACCTAATTGTAGCTGTGACCAGAGCGTCGGTACTTCTAGACTACCACTTTTGAGTAAAGGCACTTGAGCAGATAGTTCCAGATCACGGAAGCGTACTTCAAGGCCTGGAATGGGACGACCCAATGCGTTCTCAATGACATTGGATAATGTCGAGTGCATAGTGAAGACGTCGTCTGCCATGAAGGCTTCGGCACTCATGAGGTCGTCGTTAGTCAATTCACGTGGTGCTGGGAACATACTCTGCGTACGAGGGAGTCGGTCGTCCCCCAACGAGCTGTTGGGAGTGAGACGACGCGAGTTGAACCGAGGCAATCGGTATGTCGACACTTTGGGTGCCAAGAGTTTCTCTGGGACCACATCGTCAGTGTCCACGGCCTTTTCAGCGTCCACTTTCGCCAGGAGACTCTCTTGGAGATCCGCCATTGGGTCCTACCAGGCAAATTCGAAAGTGACGATTGGCTTACCGCACTCTCGTCAATGATGCCTAAGTGCGAGTTGCGTCATCGTGATGATGCCGAAAAGTATCTTTGGTCCAACGGTAACTGAACCACTTCCTTGTCATTTAGCACGTCAATACCAGTGCTTGCGGGTTTGTCTGAAGTCTCTTCATGGCTAGCAGAACTCGTTTCCTCATTCGTTCTAGAATTACCGTGCAGATCTCGTTTCCTCAAAAGTAGACTGGTCCGTTAATTTCACCTGATGGATGGATCCTTTCTTCACGAAAAATCTCATTTTGAACTGCTACTGTACTCTCCGACATGGAGAGCCATACGTTATGCGATCCCGTTTATGGGGATTATCGATGTACCGGGTATTTATATTGAGGCGTTAAGTGTTCAAACGCTTAAGAAAGGTGTTAACGCAGATTTAATGTATCCGTTTCCTGGAGTTGACGGTCTTCCGGCCGATGCATGGTCAATAGCTCAACGTTCGGCCCTGCGGTAGTCCGTTCGAGGCAAGGGAATTTTTAACTAATGCCGACTATTTGATGAATCCAGGAAGAGTGCAAAACAGGTCTGCAATAGATCAGGTGAGGCTGTGAACTGTCAAGTGATTAATGACATCTGGTGTTGAAGCAGAAACTCATCTACACTGAAGACATACATGCCGCTGCATTAGCTGGTTGCAGAAGTTCACGTAGCTGCGGTTCTTTATAACGAAGTGTGTACAGTGGCATACTTAAGATGTGTCCACTTAAGAGATACTTCTTGACCACTGGTGTAAGGCACACTACAGACGTTGCGGCTAGGACTGAAAAACAAGTTGTTTTCTCATTGGTTGTTTTAAACAACCAATGAGATTTGACCTGATTTTACATGGAACAAAGTATTGTGAATTCATTGCAAGGACAAATTTACTCATTACTTAACCCCTGTTTCCCCGGGATTTATTCTGTACTATACAGAATAAAATTATACTTGCTTTCACTAAACTCTCCCGGTATCGCAAAATATCCCGCGATCAGCCCTATAAGAAAAAAGATGGGCATCTGACCTATCTATACGAAAATATCGTATAAAAACGGGGCCATGCTGCATAACATAACAATTCGAAAACCATTTGTATAAAAACCAACGTTTTCACTGGTCAATAGAGATTGTGATGATTACCCATAGATGCAACAAACCTCTAACTTGCAATCTCCTACTAAAAGAGTTCAAATACCTGTTTTCAGGCTGACCGGACGGGAGTGCCGTCAGGGAGCGCAGAGAAAGAATTTGCCCAGTTCCTGACTTGGAAGATAAGTAGAAGGAACTGGGAAATTCTTCCTCTGCGCAAAAAGATATGTGCTCTACAGATTAGTAGCGTCATGTTTACTGAAGGTTGCAAGTATTGATATGAAGAACATTTGCGAATGAAAAGGTAATACAAAATGAAAGATATATTTGATGCAAAGTTAGTTTTCTTCCTTCGTCTCTCCTCCTACCCCTTCCGAACGAGCTCTTTTGCCCATTTGCTTACGGAATCTATTTTTATTAGATGATCAGGGATGTCCGTGCCATCATTCCATACATATGCCATATCTGCGTGCATGTGACGGTGTTGCTTCCCTCAAGACGACAGATCTTTGGACACAATGAGACGCGGCCCCCAAAATGTGTACTACACACAGGCCAACAGTAGCTAGTTTCGTTCGACTTCCCACTTGTGAAAGCCGAGCATACCTTGCACATGTGTTGGCGGCGCTCGGACTGCGTCTCGGATTCGAAACGACTACTGGTATTGACGAGCGAGTGGTCTCCACTGGGAACCGGTCCTGACACTAGATCATCAGTGTTGAGGAATGAGTCAAAATTCGTCTCTCGAAGTGCTAGCAAATCCTTGTGCAGCCGGCGCATGTACGCCGCATGTGTCATAAGCTTCTCTCCGTTTCTCTTCTGCGCAATGTTGTAAAACGCTTAGCCCATTCACAATGGCCATGCCCACGATGCCCCAAAATAGCTGCTTATAGTACCTTTTAAGAGCGATGCACTTCTGCAGAGTACCGCTGGAGGCTTAGCTGGTCGTCGATGTCCACCCCGCCCATACCAGAGATGTAGTCCACAACCAGCTGTGGACACGGAGTTACTGTCACAGTTCCGCCTTCTCCCTTCGGTTCACTGTGGTCTGGTGCGTGCTGCACCCTGTCGACTAGCCTCGAGACCATCCAGGCCAGCGCAACAACGTACGGATGGGTTGTTGATTGCGCAATGCGGTACCGATCTCTCGGTATGCTCTTCACCTGTGTCTTTTGTTTGAATTAGATCTCAGGACACCAACCGAGTTGTGCCTTCCGGACGGCGCCGACCCATTGAGTGCGGTTTGATCGACAGCTGGATGGACGAGCAATAGTTGTCCGTGATGATGAGACGTTTGTACTGCTGGTCGTGTTGCACCTTGGTGATGTTATGGACGACAGCAGTCGGTCCTACGTTCTTTTCCTTCTCGCCGTTTGATGATTTACCGTAGTAGACATCCACACGGAGCGGTGAAATACAGAATACACACAATAGATAATTACTTTATTCAGTCAGCAACATTATAAGATAATCCGGATTCTACATAATTAAGCATCTTACCGAACACAGTACGCGGCTTCCGCGCAGCAGATCATGTAAAATATTGTACCCCATTTAGAAGGTTTATCCTTCATTAATACTTTCATCGGATTGAATCTGCTGCTATTGGGAATTATACCCTCATCAAACGATATGCACTTACCGAGGCGATAGCCACGACAAAACGTTTTCTCCCCAGCTTGGTGCAGAAGCCTGATCTTCCATGTTCTGTCCTCCGCAGCTTCAAAAGCTTCATTGTTGTTGAAATGTAGAAAGCGCGTAACAGCTCGCGCTTCATGAGCCGTGAGAACGACTCTCGTGATATAGCGCCGCCCTCTGCGGTAGCCCAGTAGTAGGCCAAGCCATCACGAATAGGGGCAACAGCGCGTGCAATAAGTAGACCAATGACATGCACTATTTCTTGGGTTTGATGGGCATGAATCGACACAGTTCACCTTCCATCTCAGTTAGGGACGGTACTACTTATCTTAAATCCTTGATCTGTTGTTTCAACAACGTCTTGTGACGACGTGCTGTTATCTCGGGGATCATCTGTGCGTGATATCAGTTCGATTCGTCCGCAATGCGTGTTTTCACGGCCATTTTGGTAGAGGGTAGAAGAATAAGCCCAATGACGGCTTTGCGAAAGCAAGTGTGGATCGTGTTGGACCTCACGGACCGTTGTAGTAATCACTTGCGCCGTCCAGTTGGAGGTCATTTATCAGCAAATGCAGAATAACAATGGAGTCATCTGACATATTCTGTATAACACTAGATTACCGCTGTGATCAGCGCCGTATACTTTCCAGCCACTTGAGGTCAGTTCTCTCATCTCATCTTTGGTAGCCCGAAACGTTGGCTCCACCTCGTCTTCACTGTCACTCAACGTGACGTTTTCATAATCACTCTCCACTCCATCATCATCGACCATATTGCTGTCAGCCATGACATTCTCGCTCTCTCCATCTGAAGACTTGTTGATATCATCGGGTGCAGTGACATCAAACCAAATCTCACAGCGCAATGCCTCTAAGAAGGCCTCACTATCGAACAGCCGTACAGGATCGTCTTCATTCAATTTGATCTCATTCTTCTGTTCCACCTCGCCCTCCCGGATACAAGATCGATGGACGTATTCTGTAGGCTCCGGAATAGAAAATTCAGTAGCCTCGAGAATTGGCAATTCTGTATTATCCTGAATAGGAGTAGGTTCTGGTACAAGAAGTTATGTAGAAGCCGACTCAGTGCACTTCCTCCTTGGGAACGCAGTTGACAACTGCACTGCTCGAGCGGGTAGGGACGAAGGCGCTGTGTCTGGAGAAGATGTGTCGTGTATGATTGAGGGAGGGTTTCCTGTTTTTACTTGCACTGGTACGGTGTGGGAGCGGTAGCAAAAGAAATCCAGCCGTTCTCGCGTGCTCCATGAGGTCCTCGGAGCCGAAATTACAATTACAATCAGTGATCAACGTATAAGAATTAAATGCTAGCAGCGCATGCACCTACAAAGAAATCAACCCCCTTCTTGGTCACATCCAGCTGCCCCGTCACGCCCGGCTTTATGTATTTGTAGTCGACACTGAGTCCGGTCGGCATCCTTGCCTTCCAGCCGACCGCTGTCAATTCCCGCCACAAACGCTTGAATGTCTCTCCTGGCCTATTCATCGTGTGCAGCGCACGTTCACGAACGAGAGCTACGTTCATACCTGCCACATATTTATATTGTGTCTTTTATATGCGAATAATGTATACAGTGTACAAAACGTCTACGTCTAAGCACTACGCAGTCACAAATCGTAGGAAATTAGGTGACATATCAATCAAACCAATGAACGCTTGGTACTGATAGATTGCCCAAATATCAACGAATCTGGAGGAGTGTTCCGTTTTGTGAAATAGTAATTTGATGCGGAGTTATTTGGCCAAGCATCCGCGCTACCCAAAAGCTGCACCAACCAAGGCTACGTCCACTGCCAATCATCTCATGGGGGACACAAGTAAGGCACCATGAGCACCGCTACACGTGCGGCAAGTACTAATATAGCGTCCAACGCTTGATCGCTTGTCTTAGAGCGGAACATTCGCGCGAATTGCGCAAATTGTGCGTGGAGAAACGTCAGGAAGGAATGACCTTCCAAGCGATAGCCGATCAGATCAATCTACATGTATCTAGCGTGAAAACAGTAGTCATCAATGCAAAACGCAAAGTGCACACGCCATCTAAGGTATGTTCTGGTCATCCTCGTAAAACTAGCGTTCGTGAAGACCACCAAATCGTGCGTCAGGCGAAAAACAACCGGCACCTTAGTGCTGAGAAGGTTGCCATCATGGTCAACGAAGATGATGGAGTGCCTATTTCCAAACAAACTGTGTCCAACCGCATCAAAGAGGAGGGATACAATGGTCGCGCTGCGCACAAGAACCCATATTTGGGCAAGAAACACATTAGGACCCGCCTTGCTTACGCAAGTACCATGTTGAAGTACTCGAATAAGGACTGAGGAAAAATTGTCTTTCGCGATGAGTCCTCTATGTGGCTTACAGGCGCTGCCGGTCGCACCTATGTATGTCGGAAGCCTGTGGAAGAGTTTAAGGAGGAGTGAGTGGTGGGTACCTACATTCAAGTCTGGGAGAGAAACACTAATGGTTTGGGGCTGCATTACATACGAGGGAGTAGATGCCTTCACTTTTGTGATGACAGTGTTACTGGTTGGTACTACAAGTCAATACTAGAAACGAAGCTAGGCCCTACTGCCTTATTCGTGGGAATCAGAGACAACTACAAATTTGTCCATGATGGTGCTCCTGCTCATCGCTCGAAGCGTGTCCAAGACTACGTAATACAAAATAAGGTGGAACTACTTCAACATCCCGCTCAGAGCCCTGATATCAATCCTATCGAGAATAAATGGCCTCATGTGAAGCGCGAGCTTCAAAGGTCTTCTGCTTCAAGTCTAGAGGACCTGAAGTAGAAAATCGAGAATATTTGGTACGATATTGAGACGGAAATGGTTCAAAACCTTTACAAGTCAATGCCAAAACGACTTCAACAGGTTCAGAACAATCGTGGCGGTCACACAAAGTATTAGGAGGTGGGTAATGGTTCTTAGAGTTGGCTTAAAATGTTGATGGAGTGGGCATTCACTTCCACAGCTAGGTGAAAGTGTAAGTCGAAGAGAATGAGACTTGCTAAATTTTGGACGTAGAGTTTTTAGGCACTCAAACACGAGTACAGCTTTAGAAATTCCTATTACTTCACAACCACGACGAAGTTCATAGATAGTGAAGTTACAGTCGATAGGGCCTTCAGTAAATATTGTGTTTTGGTAGGAAAGTTACCGCAATCTAGTCTTGAAGATGAGATTTTTACCATCATATGATGATCCAGGTCTTGGACGTAGATTTTTTGTGTCCACTGTACATAACTTCTCCTCACGCTCTTTCTATGCGAATTTCGTCCAGTCCGTAGCCGATACAATTGTCGCTATGCGGAGATAAACTAGGATGGGCAGCGGTGGGAAGCTCTTGACATACCATGTCCTGTCATATACCTTATTCCGTATAATACAGAATACGGGGATACAGCAGTTAAATGTATTCAGTCTACAAGTTATCCTATTCTTGCTATTAAGCCCCTTAATATCAGGACTCGTGAACGGTTATTCACTAGGAGTTTGTATACTCCTGATAGCACGCTTTCTCAAGCAAGGTGCTCGTGTCACTCAGTCACATGTACTGTGATTTTAAATCTGGTATAAATCGGACTATTCGGGGTGAATTTCCTGAGGGAGTGCCGATAGGTTTCACTCCAATCGAGCCTGTCGCAGGCTCATAAAGAAACACACAATTCTGGATAAGGAAATAACTGTGAGGAGCGGCGTGCTTGATATGCTCACACCAAGAAAAGGTGCTGAAACAAAGCATCAAATGAGTAAAAGGCAAATATTCCTGGCTTTGTTGTTGCAATTGAAAGGTAAGTGCGACGGAATGTTAACTTGAGATCAGATATTGAAATTGGAAGAACACGTCAACCAGCTAGAGCTCCCATTGTGTTACCTCGGCCATTTGCTATTCGGACATATCAGTAGATTCATCAAATCAGAGCTTAGCAGGCGTATTCGTTAGTTTACGCAAATTTTGCTAAGAAGATTGGCGCAACACCATCAACATTAAGTTCAGGCTGATGCATCAGAAATACATTATCGTGTTCAATATGATGGTGGACATTTTGAGAGTAGTGAAACAATGCAGACATGGAGAACATCATTTGAAATTGCATGGCTATAAACGATGATTCATGAGAACTCTGCGTAAAATAAAAATACTGAAATATTTCAATTGAGGAAGTATCCATGAACTTAGATTGAGAAAATATACTGAGATTGTTGGGCAGCGGAGTTTCGCACTACGATTTGGATGCTAACTGTCACATTCGTGACGTTCACCGACAGTTATAAAACGATAATAGAAGGGACGATTTGTAATCGATTGTTTCCGGGAATAGAATCGGCCACCACCACAGTGAGAAGTACATCTCGGTATATATTAAGAGCTTTCGTTTACAAGAATTCGAAAATTACTCACACACCATAGCTTCGGCATGATCAGGGATAAACGCTGTGATTCCAAGAACGCAGGCAAAAAACGTCTTAGCTGCTACCTAAAAGACTTCTGCCCGGTAAAATGTCTTGTCCTTCAAACTACACCTTGTAGAGCTAATTTAAAGCTTTTAAGACTAAATCCAGCGCTCCTAGGATATTTCCAAGGATATACTTAATGATCAGCACACATATTGCTTCTTTTACGTCACATTGTAGTACAATATGAACCCTGCACAATTTTATTTCATTCAAAGTACTTCCCACAGATTTGTAGTCTCTATAGCTGTTCCCTTCTAACCCAGGACTTGACTTGATTCTATATTGGTCGTTGGCATAATTCGTATTGTGGTTGTTCTTCACCTTTCATCAGTTTTGCTAGATGAATCAAATTGAAACACCAAGTGCGATGTGTCTTCCATAAGCTGAATTTATTTAGTATCCGACTGAGAACGCCATATTGTACCTAAACGACGATCGGCATTAATCACATCGTGCCGAAAGACTTGTCCTATTAGCGGCCAAAGGGAACGACTCATGGTCAAGCAAGGAGATGCTATGAGAGAAGATGACTCCACACGATCTAATTAAAATCCACGTAGGTATTTTCCACAGTTAAGAGAAAGGATTAAACGATGTACAAAAATCTATTGTGCTAAACGGTGCACAAAACGCTATTATGCTGGAGACTAAATCACTAACAAATTTACACGAACACGCTTCTCCCAGGAGTGCTTGACGCTCATCCTACAGTCATCAGACGTGTTCCGCGTCCTGCATCCCTTAAACCCCATATCCGCTAGGCGCTTCGTGCCCCCATTTGCTCGGTGCTCGACTTCCATAATTGAAATCTCGCTGTGCGACTTTGTGTGTGGGTAGGCACATCGAATAGCATAGCCTACAGAATGGATACATTGTTGTGTGGACTGATAAAGCGCGACCTACTGCATGTTGTGGAGGTAGCCGCAGTATCTGTAGCAACAAAACACGACAAAAACACAACACTAATTGCGTGGGCTAACGACGTCACTTAGTCTTGCAGATGTAGTCGTGCACCACCTTTCCAGTAGGTGTGATGGCGGTGGTGGTCAGAGATCCTGCAGCCTCGTCCGTTACCTGGGGTGAGCGTCACTGAGGTTGGGTACCGAGGTCCTGGTCATTAGCTGAGTTGTACTCACATTATTTCCTGGTACCCACTTGATGAAAGCTTTGTGCATGTGACGAAGAGGACGAAAGGGACTGCTACTTTGTTTTTGTATCGACGATGCAATTGAGCCATCGCCACCATGTCAATCAGCCCCAAGTGAGCTACAGATGGAGGACTGCATACAAGGAGACCATCGTCCTGATCTTGGCCAACGAATATGGCATGGAGGTCAGGGTAGTGAACGCAGCGTCATATACGTGGTGGAGATGGTGACAGGATTGGTCAGTGCAATGCGAAGGTTGGGCGGCTGAAGCTGCTAATGGTTGATCTGGTCTCCAAAACCCAATACCGCCACGCCCAACGGGGCTATATCTGCTAAAAGAAGTTTAGCCAAGTCAATGAAGAAATGCAAGTTGTGGATCATATCGTCTGCTTACTCTGCAGTTCAAATATTGCGCAAGGAGTATTTAGAGGCCCGCGCACGCAAACCAGAAGCAGTGGCATGTCGACTAAAGGATTTTTTCGAAGTATTATGGCGTTCGGTGGCCCCTTGACGGTGTTTCTGTGGTGAAGCAGACAAGAAGTTTTCCGACTTCAATCTTGTCCCGTCAATCGAGATCGAGCGCAATTCCTCCCTATGGTGATCCTCGATATAGTGACACTCACTGTAGTGACCAAGTGAATGCATGCGCCATCATCCCCGCCCAAGATGATTGTACCCACGCGATATCGACCTTGGCAGGTAATATCGATCTTAGCTTTATTATTGTTATTATAGAGACAGAGCTGTGTGGATAGCCACAAATGGGAAGCATAGGACATTAACCATTAATTCAGAGTTGTTTTTTACTTCTACTACACAAGTTTTCTTCTTCTTTGCCATTCCAGGCAGGGATACGCAGTATTGACCCTCGCGACGTCGCGCAGGATCAAGATCGACAGTAAGTAGACCCCCTACGCCCAGATTGCTTGGCTGGACGTTAGTCAACCCTCAAATCTCAAGACCCCGCTATAGGAAGCGGCAAGCACGTATTGGAACTATTGGATAAAGGTCACACACCGACCACAAGACCCCCCGAGCTAAGATCGACACTGGTCAGAGCAAGATCGACCAAGTACAACCAAGATCGAAGCCCGATAACTACACGGCGCAGCGAGTAGAAGTATCCCCGCTGCTGCCACCCCTCCCGCTGTCCTGTCAGACAGCAAGATCGACAACAAGCGCGTCTATCGCGTTCACCCGAGGAGCGATCTAGTCCCACCGACGGGTACACAAGGTGAGATCAAGTAACTTCACGGAAGATCGGAGTACCCCGTCCGTTAGTCGGCAGTTCGGGCGCAGTATGCAAGAGGACTCCTGCGATCTTGCGATTTCGCAGAACCCCTTCGCCACATTCCTACCAATTCTGATAAGCTAGAAGTCAAATGCTGTAATTGCAAGTCGAGGGTAGAGTGATAAAAGGTCAGACGATCTGGGCATACCAGTGGTATTACCACTTACTCATTCGATCGGTTCTGGTCTGGTATCTTGCAAAAATACGCGCTTGTTGGTACAACGGGGCATACAAATCTCCAGATGAGGTAGCGATGCCCGTATTTCGCTAAGTGACCGCGTACGTGAGTTGCTGGATTTGTTTAGACTGAAGGCCCATCACACTGTGTTTTCAGATAATATTATACACTGACGATCAGCTACTCCGGACAAACACTGACTCAAATAGTCGCGATAATTAGAGATGGCCAAGAGGTACAAATAGATCCTTTCAAGTGATCCCTGAATTATTTTAGGCACATGATAATTCAGGGGTCAAATAGGTGACAGCTTTAATATTGGAATAACGAAATATCCTTTTCAGCAACAGCAATGAAAGTGTAAGCTGTCAAATTGTATTAGCGAAAAGCTAAGAGCACTCGAAGCGTTGATGTTGTGCTGCATACAATCCTGGGTGGATGTCGTTGGAGCGGTCGGCACGGAGGTTCCTTGACGTTCAATCGCTGCCGTCGTAACACGCCTATTTGTTTTTGTGGCGCACGGCCCAGTGCGTCTTCTTCGGCTTCCGTGCCAGTAACCCGTTTAGAATTAAAGTTGACATGTGTTCACAGATCCCACTCACGCTGGAAAAGTGACGGGGTCACACGAGCACCAAGCTTGAGGAAGCGTGCTATTAAGAGTATACAAACTCTAAATGAACGGCAGTTCACTAGTCCCTGGTCTTAGGGGACTTAATAGTCAGTTTAGAGTAGATTTTAGACTGATTTATATTTATGGTTAATTAGATAATTTGGCCTGTAATACAAATTACTAATTAACTATAATTGTTCCTATATATGCATATAAAAGTAGGTCAAATACTATTGGTTGGCCCTCAGCCACCCGACCTACGTGGCAGTGGTGTAGGTCACACCACTTAAGACAGAGTATTGATGAAATTAATACACACAGAAGTATATCTACTTCTGGAGGCGGTACCCTATCGGGGATACCCCTCATGTAACCCCGTTACAGTTGGAGTTCAATACACGGGTGGTACTGTCTCCACCAACAACCAAGTTAATCAAATTGTAATCTCAGCTACAAGGCAGAGACTAGCGAAGAAGACAAGCGTGGCGATACCACCATTGCTAAAGCTAGCGATGCAGGGGATTCTTTACGATACATGCCAAACTGTACAATTGGTGCGCTAAAGGGTCAAGAAAGAACTATCTTCCATTTACGCACATGCGTGGACAGGAGTGATGGGAAGGCATTCTGAAGGAAGAGAAGCAAAAGCTTTCGGTCAAACTTGCAGATAACGACAAATTATTTGATTCCCGTAGTGCAAATGGTCAAACTCGCTATTCGAAAACGAGGAAGCGTGCAGCTAAGTTAGCACAGCAAAAGTGGCCAAAATCAAAAGTGCATGTAATCTGAATAAATAATTGGCGCTTACCCGTTATTAGCGTTGAAGCGTACTACGTTGAATTTGGAGAAAAGAAAAGTTACACTTAATTTGCAAATTTCACACTTACCTTTTCCACCCTACACTACTACATTGGCTAACATATTTAATATCACTCCGACTAATTTGTGTGAGGTGGTTTTGAACTTCATCACAAATTTTACTGGATTTGTATTTACGTTAACACTTGTACTAATTTCAGCCTTACCATAATTTATGGCATAACACGAAGTCTCGATTTTAAGCTGTTTGTCCATCAAAAAGCTGCACTGCCGTTGTAATATTAAGCGCTGGTGAATTCACCACGGTTGTTGAGTGGGCTATTCCCGCGTTCATTGGGTCTCCTACGAGATGATTCGGGTAATTCTTCACAATCTCTTCGTGATGAGGGAATAATTGCTCCGTTCACCCGCTCCCATCCAAACCAAAGAATAACCCGCAGTGGACCATGGCTTTGTGTGCATAGGTAATGCCATGACGGTAGCGCTGCACATTAAACCGGCGTATAGCCTTGGCTGCAAAATTCATAAAGAAGCGCTTGCCATGCTGCTTACCGGACAAACTTCCATCTGCTCGCATCTTGTTCAGCCTTGCCTGTTCGTTGATGAGTTCAAGATTTTCTCGTTGCAAAGCCTACGCCATTTACCTTTTACTTTGAATTCACGACAGGGAGAGTAGGCTGGGCGCGTCTAAACCACTGCGCAAACTCGAATGCCCGTTTGCAAGTATGACTATTTTGATTCTAAGACTTTAGAATCCGCAGATTTCTCGTTCATGTTAATAAGGCCAATGCGACTAATTTTACACGCTTACTATTTTCACACACATACTAATACGGTAGCCAATTTAGTAGTCGAATTTGTCTCTAATTAAAAGGAAGAAATTAAAATGATTCACCAGCGGGTCTGATCTGGTTTGGATCAAAACCAGACCCAAAACTAAGGCCCAGATAAAAAACGGTTGGCCAAGAATGTGACCTAGTCAAAACGCACTTTAAGCCCCTGTTGTATTGTGTTAAAATGATAAATAAAGAAAAACTAAAATATAGAGTTTACAATAAACGATGTCGTAGAAAATTGAATTTGCCTAGCACTAAGCAACTGCAGCGGGTGTACCTTGACGAGTAAGAGCAATAGAGATTAGTATCTGGACAACCCGTTGTCGAGATGCAGTTGCACGTCGATGAATTATGTCGTCCTGTAGGCATACTCAGTGTCGCGAGAGACCTTCAATAGTCCCAATGAAGGCAATCAGACTGAGTTGAGGTGTAGAAATTGCAGCATTCAATTCATGGTTGAATCGTTCCAACGGATTGTTTGTCCGGTTCACGACCGGTAAGTGCATCCCGTAAACATTCCACACATCCAGGGGGGAAAGGATTAGCCATGCAAGTCGAAAGTACACCAAGAATTGGGTCCAGCGCTCGTCCAAGTAGTTAGTGTTTACGTCATGACACCAACATCGAATTACTCTCTGTACAAACCTAATCCCAGCCGGATCCACATCGGTAGGTCGAAGTACTGTCAACATGTCGAGAACGCCTCCATTGCAATACTGATCTCGAGTAAACCGACGATGAGATGAAGTTGAGCTTAGTCATAATAGGCATGGTGCAATTGAGAAAAATGACGGTCCACCCCTGTTACTAACTAACACAAGAGGTGGGACTTCAATGACTCCGCTGACGTTACCGCCAAACCGGGAACGATGTGTGCGATGATCGCAACCTGTCACTTGGGTTCTCGTCAATCATCAGATAACCGTGCCACCATCATGTAGAAAAAACGCTCCCTTATCCGATTTCAAATTTGTTAAGCCGTTAATAATAGCTCTTCTGTTGCGATATGATCTGTTTCACTTTCCATTCGACGTCATTCATCATCGCTAGTAGATGGGATGACTACCGAAGTTTGAATGAATGCACATCCCCGTTTTGTGTATTTAGCGGGCCGGATACCATATTGCACCTTGCCTCCACACACCGTTCGGCGGGAAAAGCTGCAGCAACACGATATGTTGCGCTGTGATTGGTGCGACCGAGTGTACTGAAATCCGTTCAAATGGATTACGGTCGAGTGACATTGTTCATGAATATCAGCCAGCTCGTCTTGGTTAGCGTCAACCTCGTGGATTTCGGAGTTGATGATCACTTCCATTAGATTAGACATTTCTTGTTCCGCCCTTTTGGCTGGATATTTTCTCCAGTACCACCCTTGTGGTGGTCGTGCAAATGTCGCTCATCATCAACAATCCTAGTAGTATCATCGTTGCCTGCGCTATTGCGCGATTGAAAGCCTTCGGTTTAAGGAATGGTTTCTGCATCTTGATGTTCTCCATTTAATAGTTGAGGAATACTTGACATCGTCTCCCTGGACTAACTTAACTGAAGGCTACTTCTGGTCTCAAGATGAGTACAAACACCCTCTTCTCAATTTACGTCCTCATAGCAGGCGGCATCACCAAAATCCCGATGCTGTGACTTGGATTCGTACTCGTAGATCACCTCAGACGAAGTTCCATTGCTCATTTTGAAGTCGAGAAGGGGAGAAATAGACTCGCTAAGTATTGGAACAGATGCAAATTGTTGATTGGACATTGTCGTAGCCACGTCAACTTTCGCACAATCCCATGCTCAACGAATTCTGGAAGTGCGTGGTCATTTTCGATAGATCGCTTTGACGCACGACATTGAAGATCGCCTTTGATATGCGATTTCGCCAAAATATACCCGATAGACCCTTGCCGTTAAGCATTTTTTGTATTGCAGGAACGATAACAGTTAATCCTTCTAAAGTATTTATTCAAGTTGCCACATTTGTAGTGGTCCTAAATGAACCAAGGTGGGTAATGCCTAGTTTTTCTAACATACATAACTTATAGACAACTATTACAGGTAGCCAGGCTTGTAGCGCTTACAGCATAAGCTTGACGAACCACTTACATTACAATGGAGTATACATAAAAGACACAGATGGCGACACATGTAATATGGGGTTCATAATTCTTAGATTTCCTTAATCACCAATCGAAAGCAACATTAGTTTTTTTAACTACTGTTTATGTCGTTTAAGACTGCTATGACATTGATATGAGTCCAGAAAAGATCCAATATGCCCCGATCAATAATCCCATAACCTAGAACAACGTCAATTTATACTCTAGTCTGAACTGTACGCACAAATATCGTTACAGCAAGACTCTATCATGTATGTCAGAAGATTAACATACCCAATAGTTTTTGTAATTGACGGGTCCTAATATAGGCCACATATTTCGGTGACCTAATGAGTGGCGTTAATGTAACTTTAACCCCAGATGTTTTCAACGTCACAACTATCCTTAAGACAATGTTACATGTCCCAATCAACGTTAAAAAGGGATATCAGCTACTCAAATTTCGCTTAAACTCCAAGATTGACGGTGAAAAATGGAGGAAAATCGGGGGCAGTTGTAACCGGACACAGATGGCCTTTCTAACGTCCCTTTGGTTACAATGGCACAAGATCGCAAATAAATGAAGGACAGAAGTAATGAGAGAGATCGTGTCGTTGTAGTCATCGATGCCGGTTCCGAACCGGCTTGTTCACGCTCGCGTCCAAGGCCTATCATTAATCCAAGCAAAGTTAAGGGAGATAACTGAGTACACTAAGAAACTGCAAGCTGTTCAGCGGGAGTTGCAAGATCTATTTGATCAAGAGCTTGGCTATGCCAACGAAATGACTGCAGCGCTGTTCACGCGTAGGCCTAAGGACTACTTTGCACGCGCACCATCAGTGCTTTTGGAGAAGCTCTGCTAAACGCTTCAGATACAGTTAACGTACCACAGCGCTGAAGCCAGTGACAAACTAATACAGAGGTTGTAACATGAACGTTGCTAAATTAACATTCCAGAATTAACGTTACAGACCTTAGTAACATAGCTGAAACCATTAACGTTGCTATAATATAACGTTGCATCGACCCATCGATATCATTTCAACCTATTTTGCCCACTTGATTCGGTAGCTATACGAAATAGCAGGTGGGTCGCCACGTGCATTTCTACCAGCGGTGAGTGTTGGTATTCTAGTGCTTCCATGTACTTTCAACGCAGAGCGGTAATGAATGTTGTGCATGTCCATTGTTGTGTTAATGAAACTCAACAGTGAGCTACGCGAATATACTACAATTTGAAGTACAAATGTGTTAAACATGCTACAGTTCTGTAAAACCCAAGCTCCTGACCGATTACTCAGTATTAAGTGCAATACTACCGACTAGAAGAATAAGTAACGGTCGTCCAGCGTTGAAGTTGAAGTTGACCAAAAAAAGATTTGATTCAGTTTAAACTATTAGTTCCATACTTTGTGTCTTCCCTTCACAAAGATACTTGCTAGATGTTTATCTATCTTTGCTGCTTTTAGATACTTACCACTATCTATAGATTTGATTGCAGATGTGCAAGCGATAATCCAAAGTAATCTAAGATGTATCACTTTAATCACATCCATCATAATTACGTCGGCTGTGAAAACCCAGCCCTCCGTGGATGAATGGATACGCCATACCAGCCACCATTATGCCGCAACTACAGTCATCATGATGTGTGGGTGAAGACACCTTGACCAAGTCAATAGTTGTAGGAGAGACATATTAATCCTTTCTTCCGTTATGGTCGCTGTGAATGCCACGCTCGTACATACGGCATAACCATGATCCTCTAAATAATCTCCACCTTCTTTTGGTATACACTTGTTAATAGTGTGTCGTAAAGGTGGGCTCGCAAAAGCCATGACGCTTCACAGCTACAATAATGAGTGTCCAGTGGCCGTTTGCGTGGTTTATAGGCAGCATGATAAATTTTATCGAGAGCAGCTTTAGGAAAGGTAGGGTCGGGAATTGGTCATTCTGAACTACCATCGACGAAATTAAGTACCCGCTCACGTGGTTATCGGTCATAATTGCTAGAGCATAACTGATTACGGGGTCTCTCGGCTACTAATCATTTCCAGAAACCCCACCATTTCATCAAACCAAATCTCTTTCCTTGTGTCTTCTGTGTAGAGTTTGTCTTGTAAACAGAGTGTGGCGTATTTTGTGCCATCTTCCCTGGTTAGCTGAGCGTGGCGCATTTTTACGTCGCGCGCATGTTTGCATTAAGAAGTAGTTTCATGGACGGAAAACTCAACAGGTCGACCTGCCACCTTCAGCCAATCTTGGATAATTCAAGACATATCACGGGTACACACGGTGCATGTTTTCTTTATTCTGTAAAACGCCATCATATCACATATACAATCACTAGACCAATATATTTTAGTTTGCGCCGCACAAGCAACATTATCATATTAAAGCAACAATAACGTATCTGAGTTACTTTACCTCGAAAACGGAACAAGCTCGGGTGTGACCCATACTGCCAAAGCAACGTTCTCAGCGTAACTTGGCGCACAGGCTTACCACATCAGGAATTTCTTTGGATACTTTGCGTTTTACTTTTTTGTTTGCTTCTATAGTAATGAAGCACAGCCTGTAAAAAATGAGATTACCAAGGCTTCCGGAATGACGTAATTGTAGGAATATGTTACCGCCACGTGACGCGAGATTTCTTTTACACGTCTAGATCTTCCCCGAACCGTTTGGCCATTCGTAATGCACGGGTACTTCTTCATGATATTTGTGATATCTTGTTGTCAAAGGGTGTTCAATGCCCAAGTGTTCACATCGCTAACAGTAGCTGTTAGGCCCTTGGGGTACTCTATCACAGAATACCGGGGGACTAATGCAATTTCCGACCAATTCCGCCTCATTTTTGGCTTATATTGCCTCACTTGGGATGCGGTAGTTTAAGATGCTCCCTACGCTTATTTCCATCGAGTAAGAGCCTTGTTACCACCTTTTCCGTCGTTGTATCCTCTGTACTTGTTGCATTGGCGTCAATAAATGAATCTTCAATGATGTGTTGTGGCTTAACGAAGATTGCAATATGTCCGTGCGCGTTTTAAGAGGAAAGTTCCTTTCCAAACACAGACAGCGGCATTCCCACCGCGGTTACTCTTGAGAACCCGATGCCAGATTTGATTTGTCACTTTAGACGAAATCGTTTCCGTGTCCGGTTTTTGCGTCGCATTTGTTGGAGTTGACGTTGCCCCAAACTAATAGTGTTGCAAGTGCAGACGTAGTGTTGCAAGTTTAGACGACGTTACTGATGAAGCTACGTAATTGTGTGTATCTTCATTTTCTAGTGTATTTTCTCCAATTCCATAAGATCTAGAAGGTTAGGGCATTAGATTGGCTCTACGTCAAGCCTGTCATCGTCTGAATCAATGGCCACTTCGTCACCGTTCGAGGCAGCTCAAGCAGTATCCATTGTCGTTGTTCCTTCTTTTTCCCACTTCTCCACAGCTTTGTAGAAGTTTGCACTTGATTGAGCCTGCAATCGGTTTAAGATGGGCTCAAATACTGTCTTAGCGAGTGTGCACTTTTTCTCCTACGGCAACGCAACCACGTTTCCGCGTTCTTGTCGACGAAGCCGTACATACGCGACTCTAGATTTTGGAGGCTGGTCTAAGTTAACGCCGATAACGTTGTTTTGTTAGATTAAGTCGCTCATGACCCGTCGCATACACGAGCAGTATTCTTCAACCTGATTGAGCTAGTAACCGACTCTAATGCTGAGGCGACCTGTTTGATTTGTCTATGGAATTGGAATGCCTCGAGCATCTTCCAAATAGCTGGATTTCCCATCGTAGGGATTTCATCAAAGCTGTGATCATACCGGCAAACAAACGTGATGTGTTCGCATAGAAGTACATGGCTGGACGAAAACAACCAGGTACATGTCCATTCCAGATCGTTGCATGTAAACACATTTCCTCCCGCTATTACATACCACGTCGGCGACCGGTCATTTCGTTTTTCACCCGAAAAGCCTTCCGATGCGACCATAAAGAAATCCCATTGACACCTAACCTTTGCCAGTACATAGTCACTCATCGGCGTTGTAGCACGTCGAAGGAAAATGGGAACCGTGTCTGGATTTCGTGCTACATCTATGTTTGGGGAGTACTTGTAAACGCTGGCGCGCAATATTCGCTTGGTGTAGCAATACACTAAAACCGCTTGATCGAATGCGGTCTTCTTTCCGAGATGCAGTTTGAGTTGGTGCCAATTTGATTCAGTTCTATCTGTGGTAACGTCACCAGCGGAAAATACCTTGTTGCGCAGGATTTAGACCACATGTGAGGGCAGTCCATCCAGTTTTTGTCGATATACTGCCGGACAGACTTGTGTCCGTTCTCGCAAAAGGAACAGAACTTCTTGTAGGTTCGGAAAAATGCCTTTACTGTATTACTAATAAACTGACAAACAGACATCAGGTTTACAATAGATTAACGTTGAAACACGTAATGCTTCCCATCATTTTGGTGTAAAAAATCTGGACTGTGTCTTGATCGGCAAAATTCAATTTATATTAAACCCACGGAACACCCCGATCGATGATGGCGTCTCTTGGTATTAACGAAGCCAAAAACCTAATGAAAGCCCATCACTCCAAAGGTTTAAGATAGCCATGAAATGATTAGATGTGGGTATTGAAATGAACTAAAATATACTATTTACCGTCACACTTGCAGTTTATGTACTTCATTCACAAATCAAGCAATAGTTTCGATTGATAAGTACAATGCGTGAGGATTGTATATAGATAAACCATATCAATCCAGGTAGTGTAGATTGTGTTTATTGGATGAATAATAATATGTTTCAACCTATATTTGTCAACTAGAAGTCGACGTAACTAGATCGTAAATAAATCTTACAGCGACTAAACTGCACCTACAAGTACAGCAGTGGTCCCCAATACGATTGTTATTCTAGGCATAACTTACCTTTGATGCTCTTCAATATCTATTGATATTCGTTTCCTGAGTGTACGGCTCACAGTAATACGCAAAAGAAGAAACCTTGTTGCTGCGAGAATCGTAACCGTATCTAATGGAATATTGCGCTTTGTGTCGGACATCACAGTATTTAACGTGAATTCCGACCTGATTATCTAATCTGCGTAAAATAGGTGCTACACAACAAGCTATAAGAGATCATTGTTCTCGTCATTTACCCTATCTATCCAAAACATTGCAGAGCTGTTATCTCGAACGCTTACATGGCACATGTGACGTTACGAATTGTGTGTCCTGATGTTGGCAAAGCTTGCGCGGTAGGGTTGTCAGCTTGAGAAGCGAAAAACTCATCGTGCACTGTGGATTTGATCGCTTCAATAAACTTCGTCATAACCTTAATAAAAGTTGGGTTTGTGACCCTGACAATTCGAGATAATATATCTTAAGTACCACCAAATTTCATCACCACAATCATCATCAATAACATATCTTTAGCTGCAACAGTCGCGCCTCTATCACGTCCAACTTCCAGTAGCTGATGACGTGGCAACGCACGGGAAGCTAGGGCGAATGTAGATCTCGTGGGGAAAGAAGGAGAGGCAAATAAAGAAGTTACACCATCGCGATCTATGACGCCCAAAATAGGATAAGTGGATGAACCCTCAAATTCGTGTTTGATAATTGATCAACGGCATGGCCGCTGTGTGGGCTAACATCCACCTTTCGAGCTTCTTCTTTGTCGTCAAACATTGCAAGTGTTGCTTGCAAATGGGCAGCAGGAATGGAATGAAACCTGCAGTCATCTCCTTCTAGGAGATGACGACAGCGAGCTACTCGACATTGCTCCAAAGTATTGGTACCTGCAAGACGATCGCACGTCAAGCCTCTTCCTTTGTCTCATGCATGGGATCGGTACATCAATAGAAGCATACGTTGAAGATATGACCGCCTACATGCAGACGTTGATGGACCTGGAAGATCTTGACTCACGCTACTATCGAAAAATTTGAGACGGTGAGGCGGAACCAGCAGTGCTGGATCTATTTGCTATTTCGAGAATACATGGATGGAATACCGAAGTCAATACCGTCGACAGTCCGTATCAAAATCCACGTACACAGTGTAAAATCCTAAAAAGTAAGTGCTCTACATCCGTGATGGCACTTACTTTGCCGTTGAAGATGGCAGCTACATTGGCTGATCATATTTGTATTTACCTTAATACGTAGTTATGGTTTTATACACAAAATGACTTCTTGGTCATTACCACAATAAACGCAAATGTTTGTCTGCATAGATAGTCTTCCAAAAATCGCACAAGCGAAAAATTTGTGTGAACACATGACGCGCAGATATGGGGTAGCAAACAGCACACAAATCAAGCACAAACGTTGCTGAGAGGGAAAAACCGACTGGCCAACGGTTGCGTGCGCGCAAAACCCACGCACAAGTAGCAAGAGCTCCATAGTTAAAATTGTAGTGCTGTCATAAGACGTTAAGAATTGTGATAAGGTTTTGAGGTCGATGTTGCTGCCATGCCGGGCAGCATTTGTGGCTCCATTGTAAAATAGGAAAGCAAGGTGACAGCAGTAGTCATGGCAGGCATCGCCAAAACGACAACAGGGAAGAACTTCAAGGCCTCTGAAATTAATCGTGAGGTGACTTCCTAATGCTGCCTGCACGCCGTTAGGATGGTCCGCATAGAATGCCGTGACAACGCTAAGTCGTTTTCTTCATATGCCAGATGGTCTATGGTGCAACCGCGCACCTCACTTCGTACAGTGGCTATTCTCGGAAGGTCACTCAAGTACGTTTCTCCCAAGGCTACACCGTCATTAGACTTCCAGAGTTCTGTCCACCCCGTATCATCTAGGTCGTCCCCCATGTCGCGGCTCGATCAAACTACGCCTTCCTGGTGGTAATCCGCAAGCTAGGAGACGTCTGAGAGTTTTTCATGCTTTGCTAGCACCACTAAGAATTCGTACGTGAATTTCGAAAGTGATTGACAGAGCATTTGTTGCCGAGTTTGCCTTAGAATGAAACTATTTCGGTAAAAATGCCTCCTTCATGCACGTGCCTGAAGTATTCCGAGCAACAACCCCTTCGTCATGACGTGCAACGGCCAATCGATGGTGAGCCGTATATCGATGGTGGTATGTAGCGAACAGTAGGTGGGTGCTAGTTTTGAGGCCACTGGGTGTTTTGCATGATATCAAACTTGGTTTCCATGAAAACCAGGATGCCGTTTCCCAACACTCGAGCACCTGCTATCAAGAGTATACAAACTCTAAGTGAACGGCAGTTCACTAGTCCCTGGTCTGGGGGGACTTAATAGCCAGTTTAGAGTAGAGTTTAGACTGATCTATATTTATGGTTAATCGAAAATTTGGCCTGTTGAACTGCTAAAATTGCACAAGATTACTAACAAATCTGCCCTCAGGCATGCTCGACACTGTGGCTACTGATTTACCTTTCGGGGGCGAGCAGTGGGAAGTAGTGGTATCGAAATATAACAGAGAAATACCATCGGCGTGGCCTGAACGTGATCGCAATAGTCTCAAGAGAAAGTTCCTAAACTTAAAAAACAAATGGAAACCCACAGGAGATCCTGACCGATCTCCAGAAGTTAAACGAGCGAAGCATATATTTCGTGACATTGAGAGTGCTTGTGGTGTCGCTGGTTTAAACGACGACCATTGAGATCCAGAGGTTGCAGCAAGGACTCTGGAGCCGTCTGTTGAATTGCCAGTTGCTTCGGATACTTTAATTCATATGCAAGTTGCTGAACAGGAGGCTACAAATGTCCTTGACGAAGATGTGACCGTTGGAAGTGTACGTGTAGATGTCGACGTGGAGATCAAATTTATTCCTGTCGAAAACGTTGTTGAAACTGCACCTACACCATTCCGTCAAGAAAATCAAAGAAGGCTTTCGACACGTCTTCTCGCACTGCAACATCGCTCACTGCTACCCCACTTCCCGGTCTGTCGCCAGTAGAACTGGTAGAGTTGTCGTCAAATATAGCGAGCGGGAATCATCGACGGCAAGAACGAGATCGGTCTCAATCTAATTTACTCAGTCAGATAGCCCAAAGCCGCATTAGACTAGATGCAGTGTTAGATAATCTGGTGACGCAGACAACATCAGCGCCGATAAACGACTCTAATATGTCCATGATCCTGATGATGGATGAGCGTCGTGCGGGTCGAGAGATGGTGTATCGACGAGAATGCTCAGAGAGCGAAGCGGCTCGAGAGGAGCGAGAGCGTCGCTTTCAACAGGAAATGGTTCAACAACAGCAAGCACAAGACGCAACTAACCAACTGTTTACGGTGATGATTATGGCAAAAATGCTCGATGTTTCCGCTCCGATATCCACCTCAACACCATTACCAAAACAGTGACAGCGCTGAAGATGTATTGATTTATTTTACGCAAAGACACTTCTGATTTGACTAATTCCTGTAGTTCGAACTCGAAGGCTGTAGAGATGGTAAATGTTTGACAAGCGGAAGACACGTCGCTGTGGGTTATATGGCAAAGGCCGTAAAGTTGTCTGTAGCATTTTTGTGTACATTCCATTCCCCATTCAGCAGTTTGCCGTATTGAAGTTATTGCTGCACTCATTTTCATGAACACCTTCTTTGAGAGGTGTAATAATCTTTCCCGTGAGCGCTTTGATAACTGGAAATGCCGAGTCTGTAGCACACCGTCCTTCAGGAATACATTTTGAAGAATCATCAAGTCTAGCTTGAAGATGTCTGCTCATTTCCCTGTTGGTCCACGATCCAGGATAGTTATGTCGCACCCGCATTAACGTGCCATCAAAACCATAGCACATAACGCCAGTAACTTTAACAGAGAGCAGCCATCCTGCATTAACTAGTTAGTGTATCAACTAATTTAAGCATCATCAGTGCTGATAGTAAACTCTATCCATTCCACTACACGTTTTGAAGATCACTTGATGTCGAAGATTGGACAGGATAGTTTTTTTCATCATGACACAGAAACAACCATGAATTAGAGTTCTTTAGGCCGAACCTGAGCGGCCTACAAGTGCTGGTCTTGAAGTGATGGCCACTGAACATGTGCATCAGGAACATCTTTGGGTGCTTTGTACAGCGCAACTTCTGTCTTCATCACAACATGTGATAGTTTAGACCAAACAACGCCGAAATTCCCCTAGCGCCTCGAACAGGATAGCTGCTGAGTAAAAATGTAAAAGGCACGTCAATTTGTTTTAGGGATTCTACAAGCGAACCGGCCAGCCTTTTCTGCTTGGGTCACTCCTGACTTGAAAATGCTTGGCAAACACACTTGGCAGCCGTTCATATGCATGTAAAGGCAGCGAAACAGTAGCGAATAGATGCTTCATCGTTTCAACTCTGATAAGTTGTCGCTCACAGTGATGCGGACGAGGATATAATCTCCGAAGACGTGAGGCAGCTCTGAGTTCATCATCCTGATTCTCATTAGGGCTATTGTCTTCAGAAGTCGACGCTTCACGTATATCACGTTATCTACTTGAACAGCTTCTCGGGTCGTCGCGATATATGAGTATCTGATGCCGAGCCACGCGCATCATTATACAACGCATCCACCAACGGGACCATCAAACCTCGCGGTTTCACCAAAATTCAACTTCCAGTCGATGTCCGATGGATAGATTCACTACTTCGGAATAGGGCAGCGAACAGCATCCCAGCAAGCATCATGGCCGAGATGCTACGTCCTGACGTCCATTTTCCGCGGGAGCGAGCAATGATGGTCTATCGGTCCTCTGTCCGGCTGTCCACAAGTACATCAGACTAGAGTTCGACGAAGAAGAACGACTAGCCAGTAGATATTCCAACCCCGGGAGTAAACTCCGGTTTAGCATTAACGTTCGTGAAGCGTTAAGGGCAGTACTAGCAGTCATCACATGGGGACATCTATGCAAAAGTTTACTACAAACGTGGGGCGCGCTCGTATATGTGAGATGTTGGTTAGATAATACGTCGGCGATAGCGTGGATTGGAGATCACTGCACAAGCCCCGCAGCGGGTCAAAACAGCATCAGTTATGGCGTCCGCTGAGTAAGTTTACAATGTAATGTAACCGCCAAGTAACTTTGAGGCCCATCCAACATCCTAGCAGATCTCGACCCAAGGGTATGGACTGAGTCAGCATTGCGGATAGATTAAACTTATTTGTCATTGGTGCCAACAGGAGATCACAGCCCGGTTACGCATGATCTAAAGAACCAAATCACCTACTTGCACTGGAGGTCGCTCGCTAACACTTCGCGTATTCGCTACCTTAGTACGTGGTGTCAGTGGTATAGATTCAGTGGCGTAGATTCTGCTGTCGACAGGGCTTCCAGTATGTCACGCGGTAGCCCTGACCACAATCCGTACAACGAATTATGTTTGCAGTTGCGTGCTAGTATAGAGACGGCGAGACAGCGCATCACCGAGGTGATAGATACTGTGCGGACTAAACTCACACGCATACAATGATGCCATCAACTCCACGCCGACTTTTGGCCAATCCTGCTGTCACACCCCGAATTGGTACTCTAAGACATGCGACTTTCTTCTCCTGGCGAAAACGTGCCGTCATCTCCGTTGGAATGATCCGCCCAATTGTCAGGGCGGTCGAATTGTCCGGCGCTCCGTGTCCTTTGAGGGGCTGCGGAGCTGGGCTCTATTTTGTTCATGATGGTCGAGTATCTATGTTCAAGGGGAAAACGCCATGCTTACAGCTTACAAGTCAGTGACGATTGCGTACGTGACAACAACAGTACGGTCGTAAACACGTTGTCAGTGCAATGGTAGTTCAGGTCACACTACACGGTAGCAAGACTGGCCAGACAGGACAATCAACCACGGACATGACGAGAGAGAGTATGTCTCCCGTTTGTCCCGTATTCGCCGCGCTACTCCTCCTATATAATGCGACCTTGCTCGAGCTGGCGACCGCGCCATCTTTGCGTTCCATAAGTAGTCATCGAGTGCTGTCTACAGAAACTATGACGAAAGTCCTTCGAACTGCTGGAAAACGAGTTAGCGAGGATATCGAAAACATTTCGGTCATTGGCTCAGAACTTGAGGTGCACCTGCGATGCACTTTGCTGGCGTTGACTCAGACGCGATCCGACTGCACGGACGACCTCGGAAGCGTATCAACCATACCATGATATATCCGACCCTCCGACCTATCCGACCTATCTAACCTTAAGCGTAGCCAGGACAAATGAGAGGGTGTCACTTTTAGCTTTCACCCTGCCTCACCCCAAATACCCTTGAGATAGCAGGTGACAGAGCGCTACGGCTCGCAAGTCGAGCCTTCACTTGCCGGCGGGGCAACATTGGGTCCTGGGTTTGCACCCGTGTGCTTCGCGCACGGTCTGCAAGTCGCAGGCATATTCAGTGACATCCGCCCCCAGGTTCCGACCAATCAGAGAGCCTGCATATCGCACTATCCTTGAACGGACTATACTTGATATGCGGTCGGATGATATTTGCACAAATTTACTAGGGTTTGTAATGGTCGCACTTAAGTACGGTCGGATAAGTGATGATATTCTACTACACGTACGAAAAGCACCTGCGAATACCCTTTAACCGGCAACACGTATGGCTCAAGCAAATATCCAGCCCATTCGACTTGATCCTTCAATTGGGGCAGCTTCAGCGAAGAATCGAGTCGAAAACCTAAATCTCAGCTCTTCACGTCAAGCTGTATGACGCCGGGTTGAAGGAAATCCGAATTTTGATCCCGTTCAAGCAGCTTTCTGCGATTCACATCCACCTGAGCGCTACACAAGACGCAGAAAACGGTATAGGCTGTGCTTCGTTAGAATCCAGGTTGTCACGATCACATGCACGGGCATGGCTGCCAAAATGCCCGAAGAAGGCCTGGACGACATTTTTACGAAGGGAGACTTGAATTTCGTTTGTGCGATGATCTATAGTGCTTGTGTAACGAGGTTACATAAGGGGTACCCCAGATAGGGTATCGACTCGAGCAATAGCTATACTTCTGTGAGTATTCATTTCATCAATACTCGGTCATAAGTGATGTGGATCACACCACTGCCACGTAGGTCGGGCGGCTGAGGGCCAACCAATAGTATTTGACCTACTTTTATATACATATAAAGAAACAATTATAGTTAATTAGTAATATGTATTACAGGCCAATTTATCTTATTAACCATAAATGTAAATCAGTCTAAAATCTAACTTAAACTGGCTATTAAGTCCCCTAAGACCAGGTATTAGTGAACGGCCGTTCACTTAGAGTTCGTATTCTCTTGATAGCACGCTTCCTCAAGCAAGGTGTTCGTATGACCCCGTTACATGAGAGCTCTATAATCTGAAAAGCAACGTAAGCGCGTGTGCTACTTGCGCCAATGCTGTTTTTATATTTTTCGTCTGGTTAGCGGATTCTAGCCTGGCAGCTTGTCGTTCTCACTACAACTTTTCCAGCTTTGTATGAAGTCGATTACTTTCTGTTCAAGGCACCGTACTAGTTTACAGATAAGTGAGTATATTGGGTTTGGTAGGGTCAGCTTCGCTATAGACTTGGTAGATCATTTCATCGCGAAAATCTCATTTTGGAAACTTTCACCACATCATCAAGTATGCTCTCGACATCGATACAAGGAGAGACATCCGTTATGCGATCCAGTTTGTAGGCATTATCGATGCACCTGACATTTATCCTGAGGCGTATGAAATCGTTTAGGAAGTTGTCAAAGTTGATGTCATGCATCTGTTTCCTGCAGTTGAAGATTTTCTGGCCAAGACGCGTGATCACTGGCTCAGCATCATCCTCGCGGTATTTCAATCGAGGAATGGGAAGTTCTAGACACCAACAACTTATTGAACCCACGTTGAGCAGTAGGCGACGAAGCATTTTTGGATTCCAAGTGAGCATGATTTCCGGCAAAACGCAATTGAAGTTTAAGTCCTAGTGTGTTTTCCCGAGTTGAAGTTTATGTCCTAGTGGGTTTTCCTGAGTACTACAGACTCAAAGCAGGTGATTAGGCTTCTTGATACTTTACTGTTACTTGCATATTTTCGGGAAAAGCTTTTCTCTATGTCGTCGTCGGCTATTTTCTGAGTCAGTATGCTATATTGTAATACATCGGCTTAATTCTATTATGTGCAGCTATTTTCTATGCATTAGTGACAGCATTTCGTACATGTACGCAAAGCGTTGTAACATCGTTTAGAGAACATTGCTGACAAGAAGCGAGGATTCCGGACAAGCCGACAACGACGATTATGCGAGCGAATCAGAAGAGAGCCAATGGAATTTCGACGAATTAGACTACATCTCTTCGCTGGACAACACCACGGACGAATCAACGATCGACGATCGAGAGTGGCTGCACTTTTCTAATGCTCAGGCGGTTTTGGGCGATTCCGAGAATAATCCTATGGACTTGATTTACGATAGCGAGTAAGTTACATTTTTGTTAGTCTGAAGAGTTTTATTTTTCCTGAATACATTCTTTTTTCTAGCCCTTCAGTAATACTTTCTGAACTGTGTTATTGGCCTAGCATTATACAGCACTTCTACATTTGTAACTATACCATTCACACTACTAATAAATTAGTTTTGTGGCGCAGTCAGCGCCTGTCTCGATATCAAGGTATAGCCTGCCACATCGCAATTTTTACCGTTTGTCAAATCAACACTGTGGTGTTGGGTTCTAACCGTGGGGTAGCCACCCAGTCGCTAAGGCAACCACCGCAGAACCTTTCAGTGAAAGCGAGGGTTCAACCCATTGGAGGATTATACATCCCGCGACGGAGTGACAGAGATGGAATAGTGACATCTGGGAGCCTCCGTCAGCCTAATATAACCTGGCCGAGGCCTCCTGGATTAGGCCGAGATAGGGCTCTGTACCCATCTCAGATCCCTTGTATCACGTCTGTACTGTCCCAAATTCGTACTTAAGTGTGAGTTGTCGACCCCTCGGTCGTACTTATGCTGAGACCTCGGAGGCTCCTACAGAGATTTGTTTACACTTAGTATTATATATAGGCATAGGCCAAAACATAGGATGACATACAGAGGTTCTCTGAGCCTCACATTAAGCAGTTTATAAAACGCAGTCTACCCCCCAGCTAACAAGAGTCAAGTCCGACTTAGGTAAGTGTAGCTAGCTTATTTAAGTGCCAGGACACGCTCAGTTGTGTGGGATGCCTGTTGGTAGACTCAAGGTACATTGAACCGACAGTTTATCCTGGTCAGGCCAAGAGTTGGTGTGGCCGAGAGATCGGAGGCGACAGTGAAGCGTCGTTACGTGTATACTTAGGGTCTATTAAGGTCCTAGTGTATATTTTGCTCCTCGTCGAGGTTATACCTCGACACCCCTGTATAAGTCCTAACACGCCGGTACCCTTTCCTCTGAGGGACTGCAGGGTTACGCGCGAGAGCGCAATATAACACCCTAGTCTAAGCTCGTGGCTAGTGGTGTAGGTAAGGGTGACCTAAAACAATCTCGGTATACAGAAGCGCTTACAACCGACCTGGTGTAAGGGATAGTTCCTGGTCTTCAGGTTTGATCCAACAAATCGCTGACCTTCACGGGGAAGCGTGTGTTGTTGGTGGGAACTCACCCGACAAGTGAGAATTCTATCGTGTCCTACACGACAATACGAAATCGAGCCTAGATTTCTGCCTCTAGATATTTCACTTTGCGTTTTGTGAACGAAAGGACGCACCGCTAGAACATTACCACCCTGTCGTCTGGTCTAAGGCTTTAACACTGAGGCCTATACAGGAGCAAACCATGGAGACCCGCACTAGTGGTCACTCGTCGGGATCTCCGTCTTCAATCTCTATCTCCGTCCTCGAGTGGAAGCGAAGACTTTCAGGGATGATAACCCGTCGTCACTCCGGTGCCATCCCTCGTCGCCGACATCGAGGAAATGGTATTCGAAATAGAAGGTGATGATAAACAGCCGCACCGTTGCGCTAGCGACAATGAAGACAGCTACGAGTTTGAGAGCGAAAGCGAAGAGAGCGACGTGTTTCACAACCAGAATTCCATTAAGTAACAACTTCTGACCAAGTTTAAAGTGAAATGGTTATCATGGAACATCCCGTAAAGTTTGCAACAAAGGAAGAAGCGAGGGCAGTTCTCGATGGTCTTGAGAATGCATGATTTACCGTGGCCTTCAAAGGCCGAACTAGCACCCAACTTTCATGTAGTTCGCACGTTGACGGTACCGCTGTGGGTCGGATCAAGAAGGACGAAGGTGGGCAGTACGTCTTGTCGAGGACTGGCACGCACGCGACTGAGTCGACACCCTTACTTTCCCAACGATCAGGAATTCACAAGCCTCTATTGTGCGGACTGCCTGGAAAGCGAGGATATTTCAATCGCGATTATTTTTACTTCGAGAAGATTGTTTCGAACGGCCCCGCGATCAATGCTAGGACAGAGCACCATGGAGGGAGATGAATTGGAATCACAAGTTCTTGGTGTAGCTGACGGAACCTACGAGTTACATTTTGGGGAATGGACGCTAGTATTGTTTAGTACTTGCGGTGTTCGTTACACGGCATTGCAAAAGTATCAGCAAAAGTTCTAGCCGATGGCATCTATGTTTGTACGAACCGAAGCAACTTTTGCTTATGCCCACCTTTTCACCGTGTGCGAGGACTGTTGTCTTTTGTTTTTCGGGGACAATCTGGAGGTTCACTACGGGTCATTGGATCACTCTGATGCTATTGCAAATGCGTTTCGCCAGGTATGGCCACAGATTAAACTCCTGAATTGCTGGTCTCACCTGTTTCGCAAGGGCACGTGGCATAAAGGTCCTTTTGGTAAACAAGGAACGATACAGCGATATAATTCAACCCCAGCTTGAATGGCTGAGTGAGGCTAGGTCCGTGGCGCAATTCGACGCTCTGTCCGACCTTGTAGTAGCGAATTGGTCGGCGTTAGGGAGGCAGAATATACCCGGTGGCTCGAGGAAGAATATCTGGTAGAACCATGGGATCTTTGGTTCTGTCCAGCAAGTGATACACCTGGTGTGGTACCTAACCAAATCCCGATCGAGTCTCACCACTGGACAATAAACGCAACAGCAGTAAGTCATTTCCGTGTTGCGACAGGTCATGTACTGATGGCGATGGAGAACAGACAGAATCCAATCATGTAGGAAAGATTAACCCTCCTTTCATGCGAGGCTGCAAGCGGTACTGGAATATTCAGTACGAGGGTCTCCAAGGCATGCCGCCCAAGGATGTTGAAGAACTAGGAAGAACGATCAATTACTTCTTCCAAATGGGACACAATATTGCGCCACACTTGATGCGGCGAGAGGAGCGTCTACCACGTATTGAATGCATAATTAGTGTTGAGTACTAGTCAGAAACATAAAGCGATATAATTCCAAAAATAACAGAAAACCTTGCATGTGCACATTAGTCTTTCGTAATTTTTCAAGACGACATACAATTAAGTCCATGGGTGCCTTCCATAACCCTAACCAAAGGTCGCGCATTAAAGTTTAATCACGGTGAATTGTTTGGTCAGACCACTTTTTGGTCGCACCAAACAATTCTAATGCGACTCTTAAGTAGCAACGTGATTAAACACTTGACTGAACACCATTATACCCAAAGGTCCCATTCCAGCAACCAGTTTGGTGCGCATTAAACGGATCCGTAATTTAAAATATATTACCGATTAAACTGATCAAACTGTTTTATGTGGGTTATGGAGGGCACCCCATGGCATACAATTAATCCGATCGACATATAAAATAGTCTACATGTCATAGAAAGAAGCCGAAAATACGTGACTAAGAAAATAGCCGACCATGACATTGAAAAACATTTTCTGCTCTACCGATTTATGTAGGGATTGAGCAGAACGCGGTGAAGAACGGGTTTGCAACATGCATCAAGAATGGCTAACTAAGACAGGTTATGATGCAAGGAGTAGGTGAGAAGTTCGTATTCGTAACTATACTAAAACAACAAGAACTCTTTTGCTTCAGATCTAAACAGCTTCTCAAATGCATACATCTGCTGCAACTATGATAATACAATGATCTTTTTAGAGTGAGGTGTGATAGCACAATATCATAAATGCCGTGAATGGGTGCGAACCTAGTGGAAATGTACTTGGCCTCACTATGGTGCGAACTTAATTTGGCAGATTCACGGCATCTGTGATAGTGACCTTATCACGCCCTCTCCACGACCTTTGGCACAAATTCAGAACGAAAATGGCGCGCGGCAAGAAGAGAGACGCAGAAGACTTAACTGATGGTGCTGTCGTGGCCAAGTCGCTTCAGTCCAAGCGGACGAAAACTAGTACTAAACGCACCTACCAGTCAAAGGTGAGCATTATGACAGCTTGGCTCGCAACACATTTCCCCGAAACTATTGATACCAACACCAACAAAATGCAAATCCCACTGTCAAATGACGCTGTTCTCGCCTTTTTTGGCCATATCTGTAGCCCGGCCCACTTGTGTGATCGTGATAACTTGGATTCAAAGAGTGCAACATCTTTCCACTCTCTGCCTCGTGTATCTGGGGCTATCGTAGCGCTCTTGTTGACGTGTATCGCTCAAAACTTCTTGAACTTGACCCACAGCTGGATACCGAGCTCCGTCGCGTCCTCGAAGGCTATGAAAAGGTTATCAACGATTTAAAAAAGCGTGGATTGTTAAAGATCAACGAAGGAAAGCGTCAGCTGAAGGCTAGTGGATATGAACTTCTTGCATTGAAGCTTACGACAATTGAGCCTATGAAAAATGGACAGACGTGGTCTACCGTATTATTTGGATGGTGTTTTTTCTTGTTAATGTGGAATCTAATGAGTCGAGCCGATTCCGTGGATACTATTATGCTGCAGCACATCGAATGGAGTGATGACTGCCTCATTGTAGAGGAACAGGGTCACAAAGGTGATCAGACTGGAGCCGAGAAATTTGGCAAGCACGTATACGCCAATCCGTATGAGCCATCACAATGTCCAATTCTTGCTCTCGCTGTACATCTTTTCGCATGCCCCGAACGCTCCGTTAGTGGTAAGCAGCAGCTTTTTCTTGGAAGTGATAGCAAAGATCGATTCGGACGTATACTGCGTCGTGCAATTAGCACATTAAGTGATGAAGAGATGCGCAGCCTAAGTTGCACCCGTGAAGACATTGGTACACACAGTTTGCGCAAAGGCAGCAGCTCGTATGCACTTGGCCAAGTCAATGGCCCCATCCCGTGTCTGTGTATCTCCGCATGGGTCAAAGTCTTGGAAAGCTCAAAGATAGGTACATACATTTTGGTGAGGGAGCCGACCAGCTATGCGGCAGAATGATAACCGGGTTGCCATTCAATTCAGAGCGTTTTGGTGTATTGCCCACGCACTTCCCACCACAATTGCTTGAAAAGATGACTGCAACGTACTGGAATGAAATTGTAGGTGGCTACTCTAGCTATCCTCGTGGTGTTCAATCTGCATTTCCGTTTCTTCTAGCTGCTCTAATCCATCATGAGCAGTATTTGCGGGATACATTGAGTTCAAAGCACCCAATTTTCACAGCGAGAATTTTTACAGCAAATTCACTGCTTGACGTCCAGCGTGGTGTCACAGTACTAGCTATCGGCGTATCACCCGTCTGTGGGTTGAAGGCAACAGGGATCCCAGCACACCTCGCTAAGCAAGTAAACGATTTACGAGAAGAGCTCGTAGGTCTCCGCAATGAATTTACGAACTTGAAGACAGACGTTGCGTCAAACCTGCCGAGTCAAGTTGCAGCGACAGTTGTCAGCGAGCTGCGTCAGTATTTTGTGATTAACGGAGTCGCTCCAATATCTTTGCGCGACCTTGACACAAGAATTGATGACCTACGGACTAGCGTCATGACTGAATTTCGTGATATACTGAGCCAAGTCCGGTCTTCTAACTGCGACGCTTTCGCTTACCAGACTGAGGATCGCAGAGAGAGCTGGGGCTCATGGCAGTGGCAAGATGGGCAAATATGTCATGCTGTCCCAAGGGTTGGGAATTCCCTGCGCGAACAAATGTAAAAACGATGTGGAACTTGTGGTTTTTGGGAATAAAGACACAGGAATCCGTCCATACGAACAACTCAGCAAACAGCATGATATACAGTCAATTCACCAAATGCGGCACTCTCGTACTAGTGTTGTGATGACGTACTTAGAGCAACTTGCTCAGAAGTGTAACGTCTTACCAGCTGGAGTGACGCGAATATCAGCGCTACCTATTACTACTGCCGATAAAGTCTTCGACGTCACTCTCACGAAAATGTTGGAGCGCGTATACAAATCAAAACCAAAAAGAGCCGAGGAGTTGTCTTGTGGTACGCTATACAACCGGCTATGCCAGTATCGTAAATCACAGCAGCGTAGGAATGAATAGCAGCAAACAATTGTAGATCGCAGGAGCGTAAGGAATGAATAGCAACAACACTGAATCCGTCCGTAGTACACTTCAATAGGTATCAGATCTGACCAATCAAAACACTCTATCAACTCGTGATCTGATTCATATCACAAACGCCGTCATTATATACGTTCGCTAAAAACTGAACAACGGTCGCCAATGTACTGAACCATCAGGAAGTCAGTAAACATGTTAATTCGTGACCGTTAACGTTTCAAGCATTTGTTGCCTCTCACTCTCTAGCTTAGCGCTTGAGATGGTTAATGTATCGCAGCGAGACTAACGCCAAAGCACGGAAAGCCACAATCAGCACAATCATGATCAGCGCATTTCTCCAAATGTCATCATGCTTCATGTCAAATGTCACCTCCACATATTCTTTCAGGGTCATGTCACCAATCGTAGGTGGTGCATTCTGCAGCGTTTGGCAACTGATACCATCCGTACTGTCATCAGAGCAATCGGCAAATACCAACGATACCAACATCGAAATGGTGTACGTCGGTGGTGAGATCCAATGCACCCACATGTAACCCGTCGGGATACTGCCTGTAGGGGGGTTGAAGCCAGCAAACAACATGAAAATACCACTGAAAAGCGCTCCCAGAGTAGACGCTACTGCCACACTAGGCAAAGCGAATACCATGAGTTGACCAAAGTACACGAACAGCAATGCGTTCATCGAGACCACCAACCAGTAGTAGAAGAACGTGATGTAACCAGTGAAGCCCACACTTGGGTAAAAGATAATGCAGAACAGCAAACTCGAGAAGAAAATGTACGGGATCTCCACCAACGTGCCAGCAACGAAGTACCACAAGGCGTTGTACGTCTCCGACGCTCGTTCACGGTAGAATGCAGTGCGTTCATCGGCTGCCACAGGCATGACGCTGTTAAAGCTGATCAAACCGAGGAAAATGGTGCTGACGAAGATCAAACCCACGCCCGAGTTCGCACCCGCATACGTGGAATAATCGGTGCCTTGGTAGATGACACCGAAGACGCAGCCCAACAAAACGCTGATGAACAAGCGCGTGAGATTGTACGTCGGTGTACGCCAGTACATGCGGAAGAAGCGGAGACACAGAAGCTGGAATTGAACGCGCGGGTTCGACGCGCGCTTTGTCTGAAACTTGAGCTCGGGTAGGTGCGATGACGGGTGAAGCACGCCTTCCTGGTCCAGATCCTCCTCCATCAGCACCTTCTGGTCGCTTATCAAGAAGCGCTCAGCAAAATCAAGCGGCTGTGAACCAGCATCAGCGTGACCAGTACCCACACCAGCTCCGATGCACTCAAGCATCCATGTAGCAGGATTGTAACCGGGAGTAATAGGTTTCACATCGTTAAAAGACTCAAAGTAGTTGATCAATTTCTGTGAGTCCTCACCAAGTTCACCGAAGAACACCATACGTCCGCCACGACGAAGAAGCAGCAGCGAATCAAACAGGTTAAACACCTCCGTACTCGGTTGGTGAATCGTGCACACGATAGTACGTCCGGAGTTAGCGATCTTACGAACACCGTTCATGATCAACTTGGCCGAGCGAGCATCAAGACCACTGGTCGGTTCGTCCATGAAAATGATGCTAGGCTGAGCTGCCAATTCAACTCCAATTGTCACGCGCTTCATCTGCTCCGTGGACGAACCACGGATGATCTTGTCAGCAATGGGTCCAAGCTCCAACAATTCAATGCACTCATCGACAGACTCCATCTTCTGAGCCGTTGAGATACTGGCGTCCTGACGAAGCATAGCTGAGAAGATGAGAGCTTCACGAACCGTGGCCGAGTCCGAGTGGATGTCCATTTGCTCACAGTATCCCGTGCATCGGCGGATGGCGAGGTCGTTGGCCGGGTGTCCATTTAGCAGAATTTTCCCCTGAATTCTACCTCCAGTCTTACGTCCGGCGATGACATCCATGAGTGTAGTTTTACCTGCACCAGAGGATCCCATAAGTGCAGTCATCGTACCAGGAAGAGCGAAACCGGAAACACCCTTGAGCAGGTCAATTTCCTCATCCTTCTTACCTCCAGGCATTGGCACCGAGTAATAGAGGTTCTCGAAAGCAAGTGTAATAGGAAGCGAGAGGCCACGGCCAGTGGGCTCAACGGGAACTCTGATAGTAGGAACTCCACCCATAATGTCATCGGCGTCCTGAATCTCGATGATCTTTTCATGGTCCTTCGATCCCTTTGGTGTTGTCGGCATTTTCGAGTACACTGTTTGGTCTTCAGCAGCTTCGTCGTCCTCAACCACCGCAACATTTTCGGGGCTTTCGTAGCGCTTGTACTCCAACACAAGGTACGAGATGAAAACGAACATGAAGTAGCCAGCAAACAGGAAGATCCATCCATACCAGATCCACATCGATTCCGTCGGAAGGTTAAACACACCAAGGCTGTACTCACCAATTGTTTCATTGTACGTACTGCAGTAATCGATCCCTTCGTACACACACACGTCGAACTTCGGTGCCAGATACTGGTTGATACTCAACGCACGGATGCACCATGCAAGGGGGTCAATCCAGAACACCCAGATCAAATAGTCCGGAATATTGTCCTTTGTGATCAAGAAGCCTCCGAAGAGCATGAAGAACAGTACCGATACCATCATCACGGGCTGAGCAACCGTCAATTAGGCGACACCGATGACAAAAAGAAGAAGTAGCTGGTAAACCACATTTGACACAGGAAGAGCGTGACGAGGAACACAATAAACCGATCCGCGAGTGCAACGTATCCACCCATCCAGTACGTGATCGCTCCAAACACGACAGTCTCCACAACAGCCATCGGAATTTGAGAAAGTGACATTGCTAGCACGTAGGCACTTGACCGGAAGAAATTGGCACCACGTTGCTTGTAAAAGACCGAGCGGGCCTCAATAAAAGTCGGTACTTGTGAAGCCTGACTCAACGAAAGGAACATCGCGCACGAGAAAAGCAGACCCAAGATGAGCTGGCTGTTGGAGTCGTCCATTTTCCAGAACGTCGATCCATACAACAACCCCATAACAATATTCATCACCGCACGACCCATGAGGTACGTCGTATCACGCGAAGTTAACATCATCTGACGACGTAGCAGCATGACCATATCTTCAATAAATGAAAGACGGAATGGTTTGACATCAGGGATGATAAGCGGTTCTTTGACTGGGGAATCGAGACGCTTTAGTGTCTTGTGAAAAATATCCGAGTCACGAAAGCGATCAGCAAACTCTACCGACTTAAATGGCACATTGTTTCCAACGACATATGTACCCTGCTTGTTGGTTCCGAGATCCAGCAGAAAATCGGCCACATCCTTGCGAGGTGGACAGTGAAAACCCATTTGCTCGAAGTAGGGCACGGCTTCGTCACGTTTACCATGAAACATGATACTGCCTTCATTCATCAGCAACACATCGTCAAACAATTCGAAAACTTCTGGAGATGGTTGAAGCAACGAAATCACGACGGTAGCATTGAAGTTTCGTGCTGCACTCTTAAGTGACTTGCAAATGTCATAAGTGGCAGCACTGTCAAGACCAGTACTAATCTCATCCAGCAATTGCAACCGTTTTCTACCAACAAGCATTTCACCCGTAGTGACACGTTTGCGTTCACCACCAGACACACCGCGCAACATTGCGTTACCCACAACTGTGTCTTTGCAATTGTCTAAACCAAGTTTCTTCACCATTAGATCAGGTGCAAATTTGTGGTGTGCCGTTACGACTTTCAGTGCTTGTTCATGTTGTTCTGGTGTGCAATTTTAAGTGCTTCGATCGCCCAAGGTTCCAAGTCTTTTCCAGAGCAACAACGATGAGCGAACTCAAAAGTCTCTTGCACTGTCATACGAGGATAATGTTCATCAATCTGATTGACATATGCAACATCGCGTGGCAACATATCCAGCATCATGAAACGTTCTTTGCCATTGTACTCAATGTCACCCTTGAGTGTGATGTTTTTGTCCATATGGAAACGGTTAGCCAACACTTTCATGAGTGAAGATTTACCCGATCCCGGTTGACCCAACACGAGAGTGATACGACCAGGTTTAAACGCACCCGTGACTCCACGCAAAATTTTCTTTTCAACAGTAAACTGTTTTGAGCCAAAAATGTTGCCTACACCTTGTTGCACTTGCGTCCACAATGTCGGAACTTCCAGAGTCCCACTTTTGATCTGTGGTACTTCAGCCGATAATTCGAGGTTTCGGAAACGGACTTCAAGACCGGGAATAGGGTGACCTAAGGCGTTCTCGATTACTGATGATAGTGTTGCGTTCATGGTGAAAACATCATCGGCCATTAAAGCGTCGGCACTTGTGAGATCATCTTTTGTCAACTCACGAGGTTCTGGATACATGCTTTTGGTGCGAGGTAGCACATCATGGTCACCGAACGAGCTGTTGGAGCTCAAACGGCGAGAGCTGAAGCGTGGAAGGCGGTACGTCGACATTTCTGGTGCCAACAATTTTTCAGGAACAACATCACCGACACTTTGGTTGTCAGTAGTGTCGCCATCGCTATGAGGTTTCACGTTGGTGGCGGATGCCGGTGGTTGAGGTACGTGCTCCACCATTGGCAAATTGGCAAGTGAGAGGACTGACCGGCTCCGTTGTTGCTATTGCTCCCATGCGCCAGGCCTCGGAAGATTTGACAGTTGCAGTGTGCACATGTAGTCTGAATGTCAAGCACAGAAGAGGTGCTGATAGGGATTTCTTGGCACCAAAGACGCTCGATTGGATGCAGGGACTTGCTGTATCCAATCGTTGACGATTGGGCATGTTGATGATGCGGTTGAATGCTGAATGTCATAGCGATTTTGTATGCGGTGCCAACAAGTCGCGACATGGTGAGATTTGTTGACGTGCCACCAGTGCACAGGCAGGGCAATACCATCGAATCGATGGACAGACGCAGAGGGAACGAATTGTTGCCAACAATTTGGACTCCGGAAGTAGGACATTGGATAAACATGCAACAGTTTACATCCCACAAAACTGAACCAAAGGTACATGTTACCGACACTGAACGCTTTAAGTACATTAAACAACTACTACTGCAATTCGATCTGCAGTTCACCAGGAAAATTCAAACATTTGGCACTCCCGTAGTCTCGAAAGACCGTTCATTTGCTCTCGAATTTCTCGACTGGCAAGAGTTGCGCCACCCCAGAACGTCATCGCTTGGTGCTCCGCCAGCACACAACTATCAAAAGCCTCAGATTCACGCAATGCTCGTTCTTCCTGTAAAAGTTCCAAATATCGTTGCCGAATCGAGACCGTCGATGCCTCTGATCTGTTTTCATTCAGTGATCCCAATACCAAAACGGACGTACGTTTGGTCAGAATCTTACGGATCTGTGTCTCGAGTTGCATCCACTCGGCCTTGTCACTCAACTTTTGAGTTTTCTTACGACTACGATAACCCTTTTCATAGCCCCGTTGTTTGTCTTTGCGTCGTTGGTTTCCACCCACTGGATCGACATTGACCTTGTGACGGGGTCGTCGAGCAGGTTTTGCCGTTGGTTTGGGAGAATTTTTACTCTTAACTGGGCTGATAGTTGGTAATGAAGTTGTGAGTTTGACTGGGGACTCGATGACTTTAATGTCTTGTACGTCGAAAATGATGTCCGATTTCTCTTCCAGAAGAGTGTCCAAAAGAGAATTTTGCTCAGGGGATGGCCACGAAGTGATCAAGTTGTGCATCTTAGTGGAGTCAGGGGTCATCAAGTCGGACGTGGGAAATTCTTCGTCCATGTCAATGCTGATGGATTCGATCCAAACGGGGATCGGACCTTCCCATTCCATTGAAGAGGTCATGGAGACAAGTACTGGAGAGTAGACGAGATGATGCCGCTATGGCAAATTGAAGAGTGAGGGCGGACCGAGGGCTTTCGTTCGCGGAGTGGTCTTGACGAAAGACGGAGCGGCCAGATGCAAGTCAGACTTCACAGTCCCTCTGTTCACAGATGAGGTGGTGGCATCCTCGAAAGAGATCGATGCGTTGGCCATCCACAGTGGTGTTGTCCGACTCCGGATGTAGTGAAACGATAATGGAAGTCTGATATCCGTGGCGTAGAGCCAACCATCCATGCAGCCCCGCTTCTTCGGTGATGGCTTGGATACGGACCAAGATGGAAAAATCAAGAGCGAGGATCACTACGGAGTGTCACCGTATTTCTGAGGCAACGCCACCAAGACTCGGTTCTAATGCTTGGTGCAGCGTAACGCACTGGGTTTTCGTTTAAGGAGACAGGTTGATGGAGATGGCATCTTCAAGATGGTTGTTAAATCGTTCGGGAATGCGTCTACTGTCCAAACGTAGTTGCACTGCAACCCAAGCTACCTAGGGGACACGATGACATCAATTGGTGTGATGTGCAACGCTAGCAACGCTGGATGAAGAGGTACCCTACCACTTTTCCTCTGAGAAAAAGGTCTTGGCTACGAGTAAACATTCGTCCCTATGCTCCTTCGGCTGTAGATTCTTTCTCGATGCAATTGAGCGTTGATGAAAATGAGAATTCACGAGATGTATTTGGGATTAGATTTGTTAGTCAATTGGTTGTCATTCATAAATCTACTGCTGCAATTTGGTTGTAGAACTATAGGAGGCCACTTAGCAATAGCGTCGAAACCAGTGCTACACTGGCTGTCACAATCCCCGAAAGCATGACCGACGAAGCTGCACTGTCACCTGCAGTTACCGACGCTGCCGCCTCCGCGTTCGGCACGGTGATAGACTGATCGGAGTAAGTGCACTCACCGTTGTTCGGGATGTGAATCTTCACCGACTTGGCGTCAGACTTGTAGCTGTTGAGTGTTTCGACCCACCAGTCTTCCAGAAAAGTGTCGCTTTCATCCTCTGAATCAACGAGAGCCTTGATGACTTTATCTGTAGCTCGGAGTCCCATTAGTGGTAGATTCGTCGATGTGGTGGCGTACGAGATGAAGAGGTCACCTTGAATGGATTTGCCTGACGTGAAGAGGTCCGAGAGCGAGACTTTCGTGCCGCTCGCGTCCAGAGTCTCTGAAAAAATTCCCCAAGAACTCATGTACTGGGACAATGTGTCGATGGGTTCGAGGCAGATACCCATAGTGTCGACACCGTTGGTGCCGAATCCGATCGTAGTGCTGACACCGTTTGTGTTGGTGAACGCTTTGCCTTCAAACGCATTGCACATCTGGTCGTTCGGGATCTGAGCCAGATTCAGCAGAGTTTTCGCATCATCTTCCGACTCGATGAAGGTGAAAGCGTGAACGCTGGAGTAACCACACATTTCCTTCGTCGAGGTGCCAGCCAAGTTCTTGAACGTCCTCTCGCTACACTGGACGTTGACGCTGAGCTTCGTTAGTTTGCTGACGAATGCATCGAGAGAATCACCGAAGAGCGTCTTGACTTCGCTGAGGAAATCATCACAACAACCGCTGGTACTGTCGATGGCATCCATGATTTCTGTCATGATGGTTTCAACACACGGTGTGATCTTGTCTTCGATAATGGGACACAAGTTCGACCAGCCTTCATTGGTACTGAGGTCTTCATCGATGCTCTCAAGAGTGGAGAGGCAAGTCTTGATGGAGGAGGAGCTGGCCAGCGACGTGTAAACTGCCTTTGGGTCGATGGCGGCAGCGCACTTGGACAGCCACGGAACCGCAGTATCGATCTCTTTGAAAACTGTGGCGAAGTCAATCGGTGATAGATCCAATTCAGTCCAAGAGGCTAAAGACTTGACCAGCGTGCTATCGTCGTCGAGCAGTGTCTTGCATGTTGCAGCTTGAACAGTGCGGTGGGCATTTACAGCAAGGAGGAGTGCCACAAGTGCATGGAAGCGAGAAGCGTACAAACGCATTGTTGTCTTGGATGGTTGGATGGGTGCTTGTTGTTGTGAGGTAAATTGAACACTGTGTTTGCTGCGAATACTGGCGAGAGATAACTCGGCCATGAGCCCCGTCCTCGCGTAATGGTTGATCACTATATTGGGCTGGCATAAGAATCTTCGCGTTGGTCAGTATGACTTGTCGTCGAAAAGCACAGCTATCTTTGACAACCTAACTCGAATCACGGGTGTGCGCTCGAATCAAGCATTAAAATACACATGTACGCCTCACAATGATGCGGTAATGAAATGTTGCTGGTGTTTCGATTCTAGGAATAGAGTTAGATCAGAACATGATGCATACCAGTAAAAATAATATACCATTGCTCAAATGTGCCGTCAGCATGACAGTATCTGCAAACACAGTGTTCAATTTACCTCACAACAACAAGCACCCATCCAACCATCCAAGATAACAATGCGTTTGTACGCTTCTCGCTTCCACGCACTTGTGGCACTCCTCCTTGCTGTAAATGCCCACCGCACTGTTCAAGCTGCAACATGCAAGACACTGCTCGACGACGATAGCACGCTGGTCAAGTCTTTAGCCTCTTGGACTGAATTGGATCTATCACCGATTGACTTCGCCACAGTTTTCAAAGAGATCGATACTGCGGTTCCGTGGCTGTCCAAGTGCGCTGCCGCCATCGACCCAAAGGCAGTTTACACGTCGCTGGCCAGCTCCTCCTCCATCAAGACTTGCCTCTCCACTCTTGAGAGCATCGATGAAGACCTCAGTACCAATGAAGGCTGGTCGAACTTGTGTCCCATTATCGAAGACAAGATCACACCGTGTGTTGAAACCATCATGACAGAAATCATGGATGCCATCGACAGTACCAGCGGTTGTTGTGATGATTTCCTCAGCGAAGTCAAGACGCTCTTCGGTGATTCTCTCGATGCATTCGTCAGCAAACTAACGAAGCTCAGCGTCAACGTCCAGTGTAGCGAGAGGACGTTCAAGAACTTGGCTGGCACCTCGACGAAGGAAATGTGTGGTTACTCCAGCGTTCACGCTTTCACCTTCATCGAGTCGGAAGATGATGCGAAAACTCTGCTGAATCTGGCTCAGATCCCGAACGACCAGATGTGCAATGCGTTTGAAGGCAAAGCGTTCACCAACACAAACGGTGTCAGCACTACGATCGGATTCGGCACCAACGGTGTCGACACTATGGGTATCTGCCTCGAACCATCGACACACTGTCCCAGTACATGAGTTCTTGGGGAATTTTTTCAGAGACTCTGGACGCAAGCGGCACGAAAGTCTCGCTCTCGGACCTCTTCACGTCAGGCAAATCCATTCAAGGTGACCTCTTCATCTCGTACGCCACCACATCGACGAATCTACCACTAATGGGACTCCGAGCTACAGATAAAGTCATCAAGGCTCTCGTTGATTCAGAGGATGAAAGCGACACTTTTCTGGAAGACTGGTGGGTCGAAACACTCAACAGCTACAAGTCTGACGCCAAGTCGGTGAAGATTCACATCCCGAACAACGGTGAGTGCACTTACTCCGATCAGTCTATCACCGTGCCGAACGCGGAGGCGGCAGCGTCGGTAACTGCAGGTGACAGTGCAGCTTCGTCGGTCATGCTTTCGGGGATTGTGACAGCCAGTGTAGCACTGGTTTCGACGCTATTGCTAAGTGGCCTCCTATAGTTCTACAACCAAGTTGCAGCAGTAGATTTATGAATGACAACCAATTGACTAACAAATCTAATCCCAAATACATCTCGTGAATTCTCATTTTCATCAACGCTCAATTGCATCGAGAAAGAATCTACAGCCGAAGGAGCATAGGGACGAATGTTTACTCGTAGCCAAGACCTTTTTCTCAGAGGAAAAGTGGTAGGGTACCTCTTCATCCAGCGTTGCTAGCGTTGCACATCACACCAATTGATGTCATCGTGTCCCCTAGGTAGCTTGGGTTGCAGTGCAACTACGTTTGGACAGTAGACGCATTCCCGAACGATTTAACAACCATCTTGAAGATGCCATCTCCATCAACCTGTCTCCTTAAACGAAAACCCAGTGCGTTACGCTGCACCAAGCATTAGAACCGAGTCTTGGTGGCGTTGCCTCAGAAATACGGTGACACTCCGTAGTGATCCTCGCTCTTGATTTTTCCATCTTGGTCCGTATCCAAGCCATCACCGAAGAAGCGGGGCTGCATGGATGGTTGGCTCTACGCCACGGATATCAGACTTCCATTATCGTTTCACTACATCCGGAGTCGGACAACACCACTGTGGATGGCCAACGCATCGATCTCTTTCGAGGATGCCACCACCTCATCTGTGAACAGAGGGACTGCGTTCCGCCTTTCACTGTTTAATTTGCAGGTAGAACCTCACGTTAAGTTTCCAAGATTTGATTCTGTATTAACGCATTCGACTTGAGTTCCAGTCTCCTAAAGAGTCAATGGACTAGGTACCAAGAGTTTACTCACTTAGAAAGCACTCTTGATGATCTTTTCAAACTCAGGCTTGAGTGCCGCACCACCAACGAGGAATCCATCCACGTCATTAAGGGCGATGAGTTCCTCGCAGTTGTCGCCCTTGACAGAGCCACCGTAGATAATACGGACGTTCTCGGCCACAGCAGGCGACACTTCACCAGCGATCCAAGCACGCAGGTCCTTGTGAGCTTCCTGAGCCTGGGCAGGGGTAGCCACGACGCCCGTGCCAATGGCCCACACAGGCTCATAGGCAATGACGATACGGGCCCAATCGGCCTCCGTCACGATGCTGGTGAGTGCCTTGGTCTGGCGGATCAGCACGTCCAGCGTCTTGCCAGCTTCACGCTCCTCGAGCGACTCACCAATGCAGAAAATGACCTTGAGGCCCAGATCCAGCGCGCGCTTGGTCTTCTTGGCCACGATCTCGTCCGTCTCGCCGTAGTACGCGCGACGCTCCGAGTGGCCAGTGATGGTCCACTCAAGACCAAAATCTAGCAGCTGCTCGGCCGCAATCTCGCCCGTATAGGCGCCGGTGCCCGTGAGACTCACGTTCTGTGCACTCACAGCAATCTTGTCCTGCAGGAGCGACTTGGCCAGCGCAATGTGCAGCGCGGGGGGAGACACCACCACTTCCACCTTGTCCGACGTGATCTCCACGTTGTTCAGCAGAGCGCAGAGATCCTTGACGGATTGCACAGTGCCATTGCACTTCCAGTTGCCACCGATGAGGTACGTACGAGCCATTGAGTGAGTTTGACTTGCGAAGATGTGAGGAGATTCGATTGTGGTTAGCAATAGCCCCCCATTGAAGTAAGGATACGTACGTGGGGATAGAAACATGCAGCCAATCAAAAAAGACCGATTGCTAGTAGTAGTCTAAATACAGCATAGTATTCATATTTCAAATACTACTACTATTACATACCATTTGGCTCGCGGTATGCATACAGTGTTCAGCATTCTCCCCAGCATTTATCGGAATCGACTCCGAGCGGTAAGTACACGCATCCTTTTTCTAGTACTCGGATGAGCGCGAGACGACTGCACTGTGGTCGGTAATATTCGATAGCAATCGACAATAATAGTACTACTATCAAGTAGTATTCAAAATGGCACAAGTATGCGACATGGCAATATGGCAAAATCAAAAGCCAATTGCTACGCGCGAGCGTGTCAAGCTGCGTTTTTTTGGTTTTGGGAGCACCAAGCAGAAAAAGTTTAACATGCTTGATTGCATTACGACAACGAAAGTGCATCCTGTGTGTTGCGTCAATGCAATCAAGTGCATGACAAGCTTGCTCGAGGAACGTAGGGTATGCATTTTTCAAGCTGGGCCGTCAATTTCTCCTTGCTTGTACACAATACCACTTCAACACAACCCTCATTATCTAGTAAACTCTCCTGCATTCTTCGCACGACAATGCTTCACACGTCCTTAGGCCTCCGTAGTCTCCTGTTTCACAATTTCCTCAGTCACGGCCGTCTCCGCCTCGTCGCCTCTGTCCTCATCTTCACGATGACGGAACCTCGGGTTCTCCTCCTCTTTATTCTCATCCCGTGGTGATTCAGGACGTCTACGACTAGAAGGCGGTTCATCTGCCCCCATACTGTCGTCTCGGGGTCGTTTGACATGGGCGGAGCGACGAAAGTGGTGGCCATCAGCCGTAGCATCTTCTCCACGTCCATAGCCGCCTCTTCCTGCATCATAGTCGTCCTTCGAGCGCCTGTCATCTCTCACTTGACCTCCAGATAACCCACGACCGAACTGTCGGCCCTCACGGAAGCCTCCGTCCATCTCACAGCGCACGACGCGGTTATCCAGCTTCGTCTCACTTAAGAACTGCGCACAAGCCTCTGCTTCTGCGTGAGTACTGTACTCCACAAAGCAAAAGCCACACGGGGTCTTCTTGAAGCGATCCAGACCCATAATGACGCGCTTCACGTGGCCCACACGACTGAACAGCTCGTAGATCTGCGCCTCGGACGTGAAGAAGGACAAGTTGCCCACGTATAAAGTACTGGAGCGAGTCATAGCGCGCTGCTGCTCGGCGAACGAGGTGTAAGTCTTGCGGTCCCAGTACTGGCGCTGTGACGGCCCACGTGCCAGTCGCTGCTCCTCGTCCGCCACCTCCGCATACAGCTCTGCCATGGTCACTTGAGCTCCTGGTGGTGAGTATGGCACTGATGTGAAGGACTGTATTACGGCATGATATGATGTATAATAGGTTGTGTAGAGTACATATTTGAAAAATAAACACATAACTGAAAAATGACATTAAGAATTATGACACTGGATTTAGAGCATGATGCTCATGACAACTAGCAGTGTTAGTGCTGGCCATTGCTGCGAATGAGAGAAATGGGCGTCTGACTTTGAAGCTGGGACTGCATCGGACGCTGCATCGCAAGAGTTGATGGCTGTTGTCAGCACTGTGCGTAGGTTATAGCTCTCTACCTCACAGGATGGAACGTCGGAGATGATGCTGGTGAGGTAAGCAATACACGAACTGTCGCTGCAGTAAGCAGTCGTGGTGCTGGATAGTGCGTCGTTGCCGCACACGGCGGTCACGTTGTTGTTTAGTGTCGAGAGCTTGGTGATCTGCTCCGAAGTGCAGGCGGCAGCGTTGACAATGGAGATGGTGGTCGAGAATGTTGTCACGAGCGCAATGCAGTGCATGAAGTACGAGACGAAGGATGGCATTGGTTCTTCTCGCTACTTCGACGCAAATTGGGTTCTGCCAGTTGCAATCAGGTGTGATTTATACTGTTTACACTGGATGCAACATGCATTCAGTGTATAAATCAAACCTAAAGAGTATCGAATCAAATAACTGATTACTTGATTCGATGTGCTTTTAGGATGGTTAGCTTAGAAAGTTTACAAATTCAAATAAAGACACTCCTCAAACACTGCAACTCTACATGTTACCAAGTTTATATTATATTATAGCAATGCATTTAGTGCATCGCAGTCCACATCATAATCCATAGAGTGAAAAACTGCAATACCTGCATAGTCTTATCCCTACCAATATGCATAGCACCACTGGTACTAGCGCTCGAGTCTGAGGTAGTTGCGATTTGTGCAGCCAGCGTCGCAAAAATGCCACTACGAAGCTCGCTGTCAGACACAGTGCGCGACACCTTCTCGAGCTCTGGGAAAGTGTACGAATAGACCTGTCGGACGCATTGATCTCTCTGTCCACGACAAACCGAGCACACCTGTGCGTAGGAATGCCGTCGACAGCCAAACTTAGCGTTGTAGCAAGCTTCAGCGTTCTCGTAACAAGGAGGATTCGCATCGCGCAGTGCATCCAGGTCGGTGGGTAGCTGCTGCATGTGGTTTGTGGTCTCGTCCGCCAGTTCATTATACAGTGCAATCATTTGTTGTGTACGTGCGATGTTGGCCTCGAGAGCGGACGGATCCTTCCAGAACGGAATGCTAGTCACATTTTTCAATCCGAGTGTCTTGTCCTGGTCATAGGAGTGAAACTCCACATTTCCAGCCTTGCAAAACGCGTTGTAGTCCTTGTAGTACTTAGTTGAGGCTTTTTGAACGTTATCAATTGCTGACGAGTTGGTTGATCCAACACTCAAGCTACGGGACACTGCGTTTGATGCCGACGTCGAGTCTGAGCTTGAACTAGTGTCATCGATAGCCGTGATGCCCACCAGTTGATCAATCGAAAGATAACCCAGAATCTTATATGAAAATGTGCATTTCACGCCGTCCGGGCTCGTTCCAAATGGACACAATCCCCCTGGGTATTGTTTTCGACACGAGTTGTTCTTTCCGCTCGTCCAGCTCGATGTCACACAACTATTCGGGTACGAGAACCAGACCGTGTCATAGTATGGTGCCACCATATCTGCCGAAAAAGCCTGAGCTCCCACACATGGTCCAATGTCCGGTTGCCCATCCAGCCCATTGAACTGTTTGCACTCTGGCGGATGTTTTCGACCCGAGGAACTCTCGGAACTCGCCTCTCCATCATCTTGCGCATCAGCATATGCACATTCTCCGTCCTGCATCACCACAAAGGGACAGAACTCCGGGTACATGTATCTCTGCTCTTGATACTCCGCCAAAGCTGCATTGGGCTGCACAATCTGTAACTCTAGAAACGTGATGACGCTCACATTGTTTTTCCGCTGGCATTTCACGGAATCATCTGTCGGATCCTCACCTCGGTCGATACAGTCGCGTTGAAGGTACATTAGAGCCCCCTCGATACTAGAGGTTGTAACAGAGTCCATAGTGGCTTGGTATCGCTCGTTAAAGGTGAGATTTCCTCCTGACGACAAGGAATTCGGGATGCCAGACACGAAAACTTGATGGTCTGCATCCCACAGCGGTGCGTATGTCTCAATACGCGCCTGATACGACGTCACCGTCCGCATGGACCACGCCTTGACTTCATATAAATTAAATGGTGTTGTCAGTAGAGATAGCAGCAAGCTTCCTGTGAACCTCATGACCGTCAGGAAGAGATGGGGTGGAGCTGCTATCCGGTCAGAAACGGCAGATTGGTGTTTTCTACACCAACTGAAGAAAGAGGCAGTCCAAGTTGACTGCAACTAGTATCTGATGCAACGTAAGCCATGACACAGATCGAAGAATGAAATGGGATATAATTGCGGGAGCTTTTGCCTTCTCTGTCACTGACCTACAACTACAAGTATTGCCTTCTACGAGGAAGAAAACGGTCTTAGTACTCACTCACTTAGGGGCATACTCCGCGCAGCACCTTCAGCCACGATGAGGTGAAGGATGATTTTACGACGAGCACTCCTGGCCTTCTGTGCCGTCAGCAGGGATGTACCAGCAGTGCTTGGTCTCCACACCACCGACAGTCGTTTCAGTCATGCTCGATCCGAAAGTCCAGGAATTGTCAGCCGTGTGGTACTGCAGCTTCAACCAGTCCTCCGACGCGGTCAGCGAGAAGAAGCCGTACTCGTCGCCGGTGTACGTCCAGAGGTTGCTGACGTACTCAGCCGCATACGTGGTGAGGCCACTGGCAGACTCCTTCTGAATACCACCACCGGCACCGTTCTCGACGAAGTGGACGCCAAGCGATTCCGAGTAGTCGTGTTTCTCACCGTGCGTGTGGCCGTACACCCACGCGTGGATGCCTGAGCCCTCCAGAATGTCGAACCACGTCTTCATGCCCGTCTCGGCATAGTGTACGCTGGGGCTGTAGTGGCTGTTGACAATCTTCCAAGTCGCGTTGGACGTCTTGACCTTCTCTGCCAGTTGTGTGCGCGAGTCGTCACTCCACTCCGTGAACTTAGCGAAGCAAGAATCATACATGTCTGTGTCACCACCGCAGCAGAAGTCATCACCGCGAGCAATACTGTTGCAAGAGTCGTCGTCTCCATCCGAGTAACCGTAGCACTGGCAGCACACCTGTTGAGCAGCGTGGACATCAGCATCACCGGAGTCGACGTTAAAGATGTCAATGCTGACACCCGAGTCAGCGTCCTCGATCGAGTAGACATAAAAGTGGTCCTTAAGCACCCAGCGGTCGTCATTAGGACTAGTGTACTCCTGCTGCCACTTGAACTTGTTCTCCAGTGCCGTAATGAGCTCGTCAGTAGTACTGCACTTGGCGTTATTGTCACCATCCGAGCAGATGTAACTAGCACCACCGTAGTCGTGGTTGCCCAGCACGTTCACAAAAGGGATTCCAGCCAGATTATCACCGTCGAATTTTCCCTCAAAGGTTGTCGTGAATCGGGAATCACGTCCGTCTTCACTGTTAATTCCCGTCCAGTAAAAGTTGTCACCGTGACTGAGAATAGCCTTGGGTTTCACGTCCGAGTTGCCTGCTTGAGTGTTCATGAGGTTGGATACGACATCTTCTGCAACAACATCAAAGTTATTGTACGTCTCTGAGCGCGTGCAGCACGAATCCTGCGTCACGGTTGTGCCCCAATCTCCAATTGCAAAAGCCGCGAGTGAATAGGTCACTGTATCAAAGACAAATCCAGAAAATCCATCAACTTCTGCAACTTGTCTCTGCCAAATCAAGAATCCGTACCTGATGTGGGGTCGGATGTCACGGTGGAAGTGATGGAACTGCTGCCGGTTGTCGAGTTGGATGATTTCTTGCTGGATGAACTGGTGCCACTGCTGCCACTGGAAGTGGATGAGCCGTTCGAGTTGCCAGATTCCTCTGAAGACGTGGACGACGAGTCCGATTTCGTGGCTACAATCACGCCTACAATGGCTCCTACTACGGCACAGAGCACGACAATGCCTACGATGATCAGACGCTTGTTGACTGCCATTCTCTTCGCCTTCCTGATTCACACCTACGTCTGCTAGACGAGCGAATTTCAAGACTGAGCGAGCTGGTTGACCCACGGAACACGAAAAACCTTGCAAGAAGGAAAAACCTCGTGCACACAAGATCCGCATCTGATTTTTTGACACCTCTATAGTGTAATTGACCGTTATTTTAGAATAGCCAGCACTGGTTCTTTTCTATTTGAACGAATGGCTACAGTTTTCTGTAGAAACATATTTGATTTCTTAATGAGAGGATCATATGGTAAGGAAAACTAAAAGTCGTGTCGCACTCTGCATGGAAGAGCCTCCGATCAGTCTTTGATCAGCACGAAAAGTTTTCGCCCTTTCATAGTGAACTCCTCCATTTACATGCATCTAGGAGGCGAAATTTGAGCACAGCAGTATGGAGCTGGTAAAATATCAAGTTTTTATTGGATTGGTGCTGTTAGTGTGGGTGATTGGAGTTGCAGCTCGATTAAGTGAGAATTAATTGGAGATAGCGTAGGAATGGCCAACACATGGCGAGAAGATCGTGGCGAGAATGCATACCAGATCCAACAACGCAACACAGACCCACCGAATAGTTATCCAGAGAACCTCAGCGTTTAGGAAACCTCATTTGATCGATAGTTCAGTGGAGACTTTCCATGGTACGATCACACTTGGATTACGAAAATGCCAATCCAAGTTGTTCGTGGCGTTGTCTTACATCAAGTATTAATATTTTGGAGCCCTCGATAGCACCTCACCAAAGTGATTATCTTGGAATCACTCACCCATGAATCATCCAGGGCAAAAGCCTTCTCATGATTTTCTGCTATCCGAAAATGAGGGTAACGCTCACTATAGTTAACAATATATTGAGCAAGGCAACGCTTGACATGTGAACTTAGTACATTTTAGATGCCTGCTACGTCACATGATGCAAGTTCCAACTTAACATTCCTTGCCATCACCACCGTCCAACGGAATGTACCAGCAGTGCTTAGTCGCCACGCCACCCACCTTGGTGGACTTGAAGCTCTCGGCAAACGACCACGAGTCGTCAGCTGTGTGGTACTGCAGCTTAAGCCACTCCTCAGATGCCTCCACCGACATGAAGCCATACTCATGACCGCCGTATGCCCACAGAGCTTCCACATCACCCGTAGCAAACTCAGGAATACCACTAGCAGATTCCTTCTGAATGCCACCACCAGCACCATTGTCCACGAAGTGAATCTTGTAGCTGGCAGAGTAATCGTGATTTTCACCGTGAGTGTGTCCGTTCATCCAGAGCTGGACGCCCGAGTCCTGAAGAATGTCGAACCACTTTTTCATACCAGCCTCATCGTAGTGAGCGTAGGGAGAGTAGTGGCTGTTGACAATCTTCCATGTCGCCTTAGAAGCTGCCACCTCCTTAGCAAGTTGCTTGCGCGAGTCGTCACTCCATTCCGTGAACTTGTCGAAGCAAGCATCGAACATTTCGGTATCACCGCCAGCGCACAACTTGTCACCACGAGCAACATTCTTGCACTTCTTGTCGCTTCCTTCAGCATAACCGTAGCATTGGCAGCAAGTTTGTTGAGCACCGTGAGTACTGGCATCACCTGCATCCACGTTGAAAATATCGATGCTCACACCCGAGTCCTTGTCCTCAATGGAGTAGACGTAAAAGTGGTCCTTTAGGACCCAACGGTTGTCGTTCGGACTTGTGTAGTCGGACTGCCACTGGAACTTGTTCGAGAGTGCCTTCACCAATTCATCGGCAGAAGAGCACTTTGCGAGACCTTTGTCATCCGAGCAAATGTAACTAGCACCACCGTAGTCGTGGTTACCCAGCACATTCACCCACGGAACGTTCTTGATACTGTCACCATCATATTTACCCTCAAAAGTGGTTGTGAAGCGCGAGTCACGGCTACCTTCGCTATCAATGCCCGTCCAGTAGAAGTTGTCACTGAAGCAACAGAACATAACTGTTGTTAGTTTACCTGATCGAACAATACAAGTCGATTTCACGAGTGACATACCCGTGACTAAGAATGCACTTGGGGGGTGCCGACGCAGCACTGGCCTGCTGGTCCATCAGATTGGCCACAATGTCCTCAGCGTTGACATCATAGTCATTGTAAGTGGACGAACGGGTGCAGCACGAGTCCTGTGAGACTGTAGTTCCCCAGTCACCGATAGCAAACGCTGTAAGTGTGTACTTGGCTGGACAGAAGTTCAAAATATAAGTTAGTCTAAACCGAGAGCTTCACACGAGGAATGAATTCGTACCGGAAGTCGGATCGGACGTAATTGAGCCGGTACCCGAGCCTGATGAGCTCGTCGTCTTTTTCTTCTTGGATACCGTCTTGCCACTGGATGAACTCGTTGTAGTCGAGCTGTCAGTGTCACTGCTTACGCTGGAACCTGATCCAGAACTAGTCGTTCCTGACGATTCGCTGGCCGAGCTGCTCGCCTTGCGAGTTACCATGACACCGACAATAGCGCCAATGATTGCGAGAATCAGCACGATGCCCACGAGCTGAGCCTTCTTGGTCATCATTTTGCAACCAATTCCAAGTCGAAGTGTTGTTGCTGTTGCTGTGTTGTCCTGTCCTATTGACGGGAGCTCTGATGCCTCTCCTCCTCGGCAAAAGCGCAAATGGGAGACCTAAGTTCGAGACGGGGGGGTCAATACACGCGACGGAGCACCACCGTTGGTATAGCCTATCCACCTTTGTGCTTGCCTTCCGGCTCTATTAGATTAATACTTGAAGTAGTCGGTGTGTATGAGACTTCGAACACCAATTTATGAGCTGTTAGACATTTTCTAGACGAGACGTGTACCCCCTCACATCTGAATTGACTCTCGAGGCAACGATAATGGAGAAATTCACTGCCCCATCGTGTCGCACTCTCCACGCTGCAGAATGGACTAAACAGCAGTCGTGTGATCGAACTGTTTTGCGTGGGTTATCTTCCTCTCTTGGCAAAATCCACTCTAACGTTAACTGCAGTGATACGCCACGGTCCATAGAGAACATCAAACCAACTTCGACTGCTCGATCTCTCGGCGACGTATGCTACGTCGTAGCAACCTGGTTCAATAATGACATTCAACGTGTTCATCGACTTTAGAGACATCGAACCATTTTCAATCAAAACTACTCATTCATTGAAAACGCTGAAGTACGGTGAAGCATTTAGCACTCCTTACCAGTACCTCCATCAACCGGGATGTACCAGCAGTGTTTCGTAGCAACACCACCTATCTTCGTCGAATTGAAGCTCTCCGCGAACGACCACGAGTCGTCAGCCGTGTGATACTGCAGCTTAAGCCACTCCTCAGATGCCTCCACTGACATGAAGCCATACTCCTGACCACCGTATGCCCACACCGCTTCAATATCCGACGATGCGTACTCAGGGATTCCGCTGGCAGATTCCTTCTGGATACCACCACCAGCACCATTATCCACGAAGTGAATCTTGTAGCTGGCAGAGTAGTCGTGGTTCTCACCGTGAGTGTGTCCGTTCATCCAGAGCTGGATACCCGAGTCCTTCAAGATCTTAAACCACTTGGCCATACCATCTTCGTCGTAGTGAGCGTAGGGAGAGTAGTGGCTGTTGACAATCTTCCATGTCGCCTTAGAAGCTGCCACCTCCTTGGCAAGCTGCTTTCGTGAGTCGTCACTCCACTCCGTGAACTTAGCGTAACACGCGTCGTACATGTCCGCATCGCCGCCGCAGCACAACTTGTCACCACGAGCAACATTCTTACACGTGTCATCGTCACCCTCAGCGTAACCATAGCACTGGCAGCAAGTCTGCTGAGCAGCGTGCGTACTAGCGTCTCCCGAGTCCACGTTGAAAATGTCAATGCTCACACCCGAGTCCTTGTCTTCAATTGAGTAGACGTAGAAGTGGTCCTTGAGGATCCAGCGATCGTCGTTGGGACTCGTGTACGTCGACTGCCACGAGAACTTGTTCTCAAGAGCGGACACAATAGCGTCAGCATCCTTGCACTCGGCCGGGTTGTCACCGTCTGAGCAAATGTAACTAGCACCACCGTAGTCGTGGTTTCCCAGTACATTAATCCACGGAATGCTCTTGATGTTATCACCATCGTACTTGCCTTCAAAAGTTGTCGTGAATCGCGAGTCACGTCCGTCCTCGCTGTCAATGCCTGTCCAGTAGAAGTTATCACCGTGACTCAAAATGCATTTGGGGACGGCTGATGCAGCGCTAGCCTGTTGGTTCATGATGTTAGCCACAATGTCCTCTGCATTGACATCGTAGTCGTTGTATGTGGACGAACGGGTGCAGCACGAGTCCTGCGTGACGGTCGTGCCCCAGTCTCCGATGGCAAAAGCAGACAAGGTGAACTTGGCTGTTCCACAGAAATACAAATCATCAACGTAAGTCTCCGCTATTTGGTACTGTCTCACTTGTCAAAGCTCACCATCAGTCGGATCGGAGGTGACGGAGCTCGAGGCAGAGCTGGTTGAGTTCTTGAGCTTGTACGTGGTACCCGAGTTCGACGACGACGATTTGGTGCTGGACGTCCCGCTGCTACTGCTGCTCACGGAGCCGGAACCGGAGCTGTTTGTGCCCGAGGACTCGCTGGCGGAGTCACTGGACTTACGTGCGACCAGTACACCGACGATAACACCGATGACGGCCAAAATGACCACCACGCCGGTGATCGCGACTTTCTTGCTCACCATTTCGATGGACTAAAGGCCTGTTGATACTCCGGATTGAAGTCGAGAGTGGGAATCGATGTCTGCGGTCCTCCGCAAAAGCTCAAATGATGCGAGGGGGAACTGGCCAGTCGAGGTACCGCCCGGCACACACTGACTCTGCCATCTGGCTTTGGGGTTGTGGTTATTATTCTCGTGCGTTGATTCGTCCGTGAAACGTCACATTCCTATGGGATTGGATGAAAATGAATTTGATGTTCGAAGTACGTTTAATTTCCGCTTCCAACCGTGCATACGAACGGCAAGACTATCATTTTCGTGTCGGCAGCCACAACAATACCCACCATGCGGATGAGAACTTGATGAACGCTCTTCTGGAGCCCCACACAATGTCATGGGACAGACATTCAATCGGGCATCTTATTTTAATCTTGTAATTTGCTTGACTAAATGCCCCGCTACGTGGTATCCAGTTGGTTCATTCAACTGACGCTCGCGTCTCTATTCTGCGGCACGCCATCTCACTGAGATTCTCAAAGCACGACGAAGCCACGTTTCCCGGTCTCGATGCCATGAAACACTGAAATCGATTTTGATTGTTAAAACCAGTCAAAGTCTCAATTATAGGATATATTTCTAAGAAGATGAAGATGTGCAGTCCTGGCCGTAGGTTCCGTCGTTTGGAATGTACCAGCAATGCTTTGTTGTCACCCCACCAACTGTGGTTGAGTTAAAGCTCTCTGCGTAAGACCATGAGTCATCGGCGGTGTGGTACTGCAGCATCAACCAGTCATCTGATGCGGTCAACGAGAAAAAGCCGTACTCGTCTCCCGTGTATGCCCACACGTTCTCCACATAGTCCTCAGCATACGTTGGAATACCGCTGGCAGATTCTTTTTGAATGCCACCACCAGCTCCGTTATCGACGAAGTGAACACCAAGAGACGACGAGTAGTCGTGGTTTTCACCGTGTGTGTGGCCATTCAACCAAATGTGAATATCGCTGCCATTGATGATGTCAAACCACTCCTGCATACCTGACTCAGCGTAATGAGCGTACGGGTTGTAATGACTATTGACGATTTTCCACGTCGCTGTCGAGTTGGCAATATTCGCAGCGAGTTGCGTGCGAGAATCATCACTCCACTCTGTGAATTGAGCCATGCAGTCGTCATACATGTCCGTGTCACCACCGCAGCATGCGTCGTCACCACGGGATACATTATCACACGTGTCATCATCGTCCCCAGCGTAGCCGTAACATTGGCAGCAAGTCTGCATTGCACCGTGTGTATCGGCATCACCTGAGTCCACGTTGAAGATATCAATGCTCACTCCCGAATCCGAATCCTTGATAGTGTAGATGTAGAAGTGATCCTCTAAAATCCAGCGGTCGTCATTCGGACTTGTGTACGTGGACTGCCACGAAAACTTGTTCTTCAAAGCAGTTACGAGCTCATCTGAATCAGAGCACGCTGCCGTACCATCGTCCGAGTCCGAACAGATATAATCGGCTCCACCGTAGTCGTGATTTCCCAAAACATTTACCCACGGGATCGTTTTGATATTGTCACCATCGTATTTCTCCTCGAACGTCGTCGTGAACCGGGTATCACGACCATCGTCACTGTTGATACCTGTCCAGTAGAAGTTATCGCCGTGGCTGATGATAACTTTTGGGGTAACGTCAGCACTACCGGCCTGCTGGTCCATTAGGTTGGCCACAATGTCCTCAGCATTGACATCGTAATCATTGTATGTAGACGAGCGGGTGCAGCATGAATCTTGCGAGACGGTGGTGCCCCAATCTCCAATAGCAAAAGCTGCCAGCGAGTAAGTGACGCTCGTGGGATCTGAGGTTATACTAGATAATCCAGTGCTGGTGCTTTTGCTTGACTTCTTGGTCGACTTGCTAGTTCCTCCTGAGCTACTCGATGCTGCACTACCTGAACTGGACGAGTTGGCGTCCGTGCCATCGGCGGTGCTGGACGAACTTGACGATCCGCTTGTCATCACCACGCCGATAATTACGCCGACGACGGCGCACACGATCACTACGCCAATGATAATCCACGCCTTCCTTGGTAATGCCATGTTGTTTGGAGTATGTCCTTACCACTGCAAATTTGAAAGTGATACAAACCGCCAATGCAATCGCTGCAAGAAACATTGTTCACCTTGCGAGATCGATCACGCACATGGATAGCGGGAGTTATCCTTGCACAGATCCGTCGAGCACGCATTAATTACCCGGGAGTATAACGAAAACAAAGGATGCCAATCGAAAAACTCCGTACAGATCACCACGTGAGCCACCTCGTACGTATTGGCTTGGCTGACGATTCCTATTGAATCCTGTCAAGCACACTGGCACAGCGGATGCGGACACCTCCGACACAAGAACCGCTCTCGTCGCACAAAAAACACTCGGCCTGAAAATCCAGGCGTTTGGATCATGCTAGGAGTTCTAAAGGCGATCGCATCGCTTCAAGTATTAGTGAATGATAATCATACAACTTGGAGTCGTATCAAACAACAATGGTGTTACTCTTAGACTGGAGATTAATCCCCGCGTGCATTCGTGGTCTCTTTGAATTCCACACCGAGAGGATGATGATAGCTTGAACATGTAAGGAATATTCGAGCGTATTGTTTAGGTTTACAGATTCATTCATGACATTCCTCCGACCACTTCTTGTTGTCGTGAGGCCTAAACAAATTTGCTTCAAATTCTGCTGTACAATAAATCTACGAAGAACTCGATGACGAAGTACATTCTTGACCTTCTGTGCCATCGTTCGGGATGTACCAGCAATGTTTAGTCGCCACCCCACCGACCGTGGTTGAGTTAAAACTCTCAGTGTAAGTCCACGAGCTGTCCGACGTGTGGTATTGCAGCTTCAGCCAGTCTTCCGAAGCAGTTAGCGAGAAGAATCCATACTCCGTACCATCGTATACCCACAAGTTCTCGACGTAGTCCTCAGCGTACGTAGGAATTCCGCTAGCAGATTGTTTAATGATACCACCGCCAGCACCATTGTCCACAAAGTGAACTCCGAGTGACGAGGAATAGTCGTGGTTCTCACCGTGTGTGTGGCCATTTAACCAAAGATGTACATCAGTGCCGTTGATGATATCGAACCATTCCTTCATGCCTGCTTCGGCATAGTGTGCGTACGGGTTGTAATGGCTATTGACAATCTTCCACGTCGCTGTTGAGTTGGCAATGTTAGCAGCCAACTGAGTGCGGGAATCATCAGCCCACGACGTCAGTTGGTCCACACAGGCATCGTACATGTCCGTGTCGCCTCCACAGCAAGCATCGTCACCACGGGAGATGTTATCACATGTGTCATCATCATCTCCAGCGTAGCCGTAGCACTGACAGCATGTTTCCTGAGCACCGTGTGAGTCGGCGTCGTTCGAGTCAATATTGAAGATATCAATGCTCACTCCCGAAGACGAGTCCTCAATGGTGTAGACGTAGAAATGGTCCTCAAGGATCCAGCGATCATCATTAGGACTAGTGTATCCTGATTGCCATGAAAACTTATTCTTTAGAGCCGTGACCAACTCAGTCGAGTCGGAGCATTTAGCAGTGTTGTCACCTGACGAGCAAATGTAGTCGGCACCTCCGTAGTCGTGGTTGCCTAGCACGTTCACCCATGGAATCGTCTTGATATTGTCACCATCGAATTTGTCCTCAAAGGTGGTCGTGAAACGGGAATCACGACCGTCTTCACTGTTGATACCCGACCAGTAAAAATTGTCACCATGCCCAATGACGACCTTCGGAGCGACTTCAGCATCAGCAGCTTGTTGGTTCATAACATTGGCCACGACATTCTCAGCGTTGATGTCATAGTCTGTATACCCAGAGGATTGACAGCATGAGTCCTGCGTGACGGTGGTGCCCCAGTCTCCAATAGCAAAGGCAGCTAAAGAGTAGGTGACGCTAATCGGATCGGATGTGATAGTGGACGAACCACTGCTAGTGCTCGTCTTTTTAGTGGAGGATGAGGACTTTGTAGTACCGCCTGAACTGGTCGTGGTGCTTCCCGACGATGTTGAACCGGAGGACGTGCCGTCGCTAGTGCTGGTCGAGCTGGACGAGTCCTTGGTGACCACGACACCCACGATGACACCGACGATGGCCAGCACAACCACGACACCGATGATGATCAGTGCTCGTCTAGGAATCGCCATTTATTTTGCAGTAGCTGCTTCCTGCTCTGTTGTTTACTGCAAGTTCGCGAGTGAATGGCATGGACCCCCAAGGTTTTCGCTGTGCACCGTCTCAATCAATGATCTGCTGGGAGTCATCGACGTCAATGTATGCTTACGCGACATGGAATGGTGCACGTTGTGGCACCAGATGCACAATGCCGCCTAATGCACAACCTATAGTACACATGACATGCATTTATGTCGAGCATGGCGCTCTGAATACAGTTTAGGGTGCGAGTGAGCTAGCATTCGACTAGCTGAAAAGCAATAGTGCAGTTTCTGATCGAAAATCCAACGCATAAAGTACTTGGACCAATATAACGCGTAAAGGAGAAAAAAACACGCTTGGTTGTACTCTCTTGCGTGGGATAATTATGCACGAGTATCGAGCTTGGTGCGTGCTAGTGGCTGCACACGAACTGACAACTTTAGATGAAAAGTTCATTACAGAAGTGAATGAGTTCATTCCCGTTACATTACCCACTTGTTACTAGCGATCGATGACCATTGAAATAACTACGAGGTTGAGGGGCACTCCTTCCCTTCCGTTCCGTCATTTGGGATGTACCAACAGTGCTTCGTGGTCACACCACCAATCGTAGTCGAATTAAAACTTTCAGCGTACGACCATTTATCATCAGCTGTGTGGTATTGAAGCTTCAGCCAGTCCTTCGATGCAGTGAGCGAAAAGAAGCCATATTCCTGACCATCATATACCCACAGATTCTCCACCAAGTCTTTTGCGTACGTTGGAATGCCGCTTGCAGACTCCTTTTGAATACCGCCACCCGCACCATTATCAACGAAATGCACACCGAGTGAGGCAGAGTAATCGTGGTTCTCGCCGTGCGTGTGGCCGTTAAGCCACAGGTGAACGCCCGTGCCGTTGATAATGTTAAACCACTTGTCCATACCAGCCTCGGCGTAGTGAGCATAGGGCGAGTAATGGCTGTTCACCACCTTCCACGTTGCCGTCGAGTTGGCAATGTTTGCTTCTAGCTGCTTTCTCGAGTCATCACTCCACGCCGTAAACTGAGCCATGCATTGATCGTACATGTCGCCATCGCCTCCGCAACAAGCATCGTCACCACGTGCAACATTGGCACACTTGGCATCATCATCACCAGCATAGCCATAGCACTGGCAGCAAGTCTCAGTAGCTCCGTGTGAGTCTGCATCACCGGAATCGACATTGAAGATATCAATGCTCACACCAGAAGCTTCGTCTTGAATAGTATAAACGTAGAAGTGGTCTTCCAAGACCCAGCGATCATCGTTAGGACTTGTGTACGTTGACTGCCATGAAAATTTGTTCTTCAAAGATGTCAGCAGATCGTCTGTAGACGAGCATTTTCCTGCGCTATCCCCGTCCGAGCAAATGTAGTCGGCACCACCGTAGTCGTGGTTACCCAGTACATTCACCCACGGCAGGGTCTTGATACTATCACCATCGAACTTGCTCTCGAACGTGGTCGTGAACCGCGAGTCACGTCCGTCCTCACTGTCGATACCGTTCCAGTAGAAATTATCTCCGTGACCGATGACACACTTGGGCGTGACTTCAGCAGCCTTCGCCTGCTGGTTCATGACATTGGCCACAATGTCCTCAGCGTTGACATCGTAGTCATTGTAGGTAGATGAACGTTTGCAGCATGAACTCTGTGTTGTAGTTGTGCCCCAGTCTCCAATGGCAAAGGCAGCCAACGAGTACTTGACACTGGTCGGGTCCGACGTGATGGTAGACGTGGAGTTCGAACTCGATTTTTTCGTCGAGGACGAAGACTTGGTGGATGTGCCGCCAGAGCTACTCGACGTTGCTGTATTACTTGATCCAGAGGTCGAACTGGAGTCACCGTCGCCTGTACTGGAAGAGCTGGATGAGCCTTTGCTCACCACGACGCCGACGATCACACCGATAATGGCTAGCACTACAATCACGCCGATTCCAATCAGTGCTTTTCTCGGAATCGCCATCCTCTACTTGTTTTGCTACACTACAAACGAGTTCTGCTGTCCGTACGGTGCGTTCGCGAGTGAGAAAACTTTGCACCAACAGTGTTAACAGTCAGTCAGGTTCGGACGCCTGTCTCAAGAGTTCGAGCTGATCATGTGGAGTGATCCCACGCACGAACAGAGAGAAAAGCAGTTCGTCGCCGTGTGTTAGTTCAATGCATTTTAGTTATCAATTCTTGCGTAAGCTCACCGTTCTGTTACCTCAACACTCTTTGCATGACATGCGTAACCTGATGCATGGGCACACGAGGACAACCTACCAACTTCGTTCGTGGTCGCGAACTGCACGACTTCTGCATAATCTGAAAGAATAGTGAATAAACGAATACGATCCTAGCAGTCAACGTAAATGCGAAGCGGTAGTGCTGAGGGGGGATTGTACTAGAACGTGGATGCCGCTTACTTTTGAATCAAGTTTTGATAACAAGGTGTCGGCATTGACTAGAAATTTCTACACCTAGGACGAACGACCTCGATGGGGTTGCTCTGCTTGAATTATTTGAACAAGTCGAAAGTCTTAGTACATCAGTGAAACTTCCAATGCCGCTTGTAGTTCTCGTGCGGAAATTGTCGAAGGCCCACACTAGTACTCACAAGCTAATCCAAGCGAACACAATCGCAAGAATCAATGCACTTACTGTGACAATACCTTTCCTGACAGAGGCGTTCGACTCGACAGGAGCAAGTGTACCACTTGCTTGTGAATCCTCTGAAGGTGTTATCGGTGTTTGAGTCGTTGTTGTCGGTGTTTTTGTCGACGTCTCTGTCTCGGTGGAAGTCGTCGCGTTTGGATACCACGTGGGGTCCTTGCACGCAGCGATCTTGTCAGCGAGCACTTGCTTCATATTTTCCTTGCCGTATGTGCAGTTTGGTAAACGATATTCCATATCGGTCAAAAACCCAACGCATGAGTCCTCTGCGCAGAATGCAGCTCCAGTGACCTCACCCGCACTGCTAAAACAGTCCGGGTTGGTCGTAGCTTCATTGTCGAGATCACTAATCAAGGTGATCTCCTCGCTTGTACAAATTGGGACCGCGTTCGTCATGTCGACGACAGTAGAATTTGAGCCCTCTCCTGCTGAGTCTAAGCTTGAGGCAGTCGCTGAATTGATCCCGTCACATGTCATGACCAACTTTTCCATCACCTCCCGGAGGTTACCGTCTTGAAACTCACAATCGGGTATGTCGGGTAGCAACTCGCGGATGATTTTCATGCAGGCACCTGCACACATTATCTTTACTGCACTGACATCCATACCACTAGTAGGACAGTCTGAACCGCCAGAATACGCTGCAAACACTCTCCCGTTCTTTGTGAGTTCTGTCGAGTTGCACGCTCTTGCTGTGACGCTCGATACCAGCATCAAAATCACTGTCACCAAAACAGCAATAGTACATGTGGGATTCATGATTGAAATGCTGGAAACTTGCACGTGATGGAGAAAATCTCAAAGTGATGACAACGGGGTAGCGTCGAAGGGTACATGTCCGGATGAGAAACGTAACCTCGATCCCGTTTCACGTCTGCACGCTACCATAAAATATATTATCCATGTAGCATCGTCTTGGCAAACGTTGTCAACCTATTCCCCACCATTGAGTCAATGTTTGACCTCTGAATTACACAGTACCCACAGAATTAGAGAGCGATCGAGAGCGAAGCAACGACGATATCCGCATTCAAGTCTTCAGAATTTAAATGACTTCGACAAAATGTTTCTGCGTTTGTGAGGAATCCAAACTTCGTCCTACGAATTATAGGCTACGAGTATACCCTCATGTGAAATCCAATAAACAAAACTTGTTTGGAAGACTCCAATTGACATGAAGCTGACAATCCAATAAGCAAATGCATCCATGTTTTCTACTACGACAACAAAGGTTGTAGCTTTACACACCTCTTCAGTCTAGTGGCACACGATTTGCTCTGCTAAGTATTTTGACCGAGCTGAAAAGTCGAATTACATGAATCTTCCTACAAGCACTACGGCTCGTAGTTATCGTGCGGTAATCGTCGAAGACCCACACTAGTACTCACAAGCTAATCCAAGTGAATGCAATCGCAAGAATCAATGCACTCGCTGTGGTAACACTTGAACTGACAGAGGCTTTCGACTTGGTAGGAGCAGGTGTAGCGCTTGCTTGTGAATCCTCTGAACGTATTGTCGGTGTTTGGGTCGTTGTGGTCGGTGATGTTGTCGATGTCTCTGTCTCGGTGGTAGTCGTCGCGTTTGACCACTTAGTGGGATCCTTGCACGCAGCGATCGAGTCGCCGATCACTTGCTTCATATTTTCCTTGCCATATGTGCAGTTTGGCAAACGATATTCCATTTCGGTCAAATACGCCACACATGCGTCCTCTGAGCAGTATGCAGCTCCAGTGGCCTCCCCCGCACTACCAAGACAGTCGGGGTTGGTCTCATATTCAGCGTTTAGATCTCTTATCAAGGCGACATCCTCGATGGAACAAATGGGGATCGGTGTCCGTCGTGTTATCAACTGTCGGATTTGAACTCTCTCCTGTTGATTCTGAGCCTGAGGCAGACACTGAGTTTACCTCGTCACACGACACGATCAACTATTTCATCGACTCTCCCAGGTTGGATCCCTGAAACTCACAATCGGGTGTGGAGGGTAGCAACTCGCGAAGGAGCTTCATGCAGTCACTGGCACAGGTCGCCTTCACTGTGTTGACATTGATATCCAAAGCACCTCCAGCACAGTTTGGATTGTTTTTATACACCCCAGCGACCCACGCGTTCTCCGTGAGTTCTGTCGAGTTGCATGCTCTTGCTGTGACGCTCGGTACCAGCACCAAAATCACCGCCACCAAAACAGCAATAATACATGTGGGATTCATGGTTGAAATGCTGGAAACTTGCACGTGATGGAGAAAATCTCAAAGTGATGACAACGGGGTAGCGTCGAAGGGTACATTTCCGGACGAGATACGTAGCCTCGATCCCGTTTCACGTCTGCACGCTACCATAAAATATATTATCCATGTAACATCGTCTTGGCAAACGTTGTCAACCTATTCCCCACCATTGAGTCAATGTTTGACCTCTGAATTACACAGTACCCACAGAATTAGAGAGCGATCGAGAGCGAAGCAACGACGATATCCGCATTCAAGGCTTCAGAATTTAAATGACTTCGACAAAATGTTTCTGCGTTTGTGAGGAATCCAAACTTCGTCCTACGAATTATAGGCTACGAGTATACCCTCATGTGAAATCCAATAAACAAAACTTGTTTGGAAGACTCCAATTGACATGCAGATGACAATCCAAGAAGCAAATGCATCCATGTTTTCTACTACGACAACAAAGGTTGTAGCTTTACACACCTCTACAGTCTAGTAGCACGTCGAGAAGGATAAACGCAAACCACGATGGGGTTACTCTGCTGATCTCCTCCTTCTCATCCTTTAACCACGGTCGATTTACCATTTGGCACGCAGTTCGTTGGGGAACGCGGTCACGAAGTCCAGCCACTTCTCGACGTTGGGGTACTTCTTTAGAATGTCTTTGCCCACAACCTTGACGCGCTCGAACACTGCCGTGTCATCCTTTGAGGGGGACGAGCCATTCACAAACGTGGATCCCGCCAGACGCTTCTCCAGCACGTCAAGGGCCACCGAACCCGAGGCAGAGATAAGCGACGCAGAGCCGCTGGCCGAAGGGGCTGGGGCGGCCTGCTCATCCGGCTTCATGGCAGGGAAGAGCAGTACCTCCTTGATGTTGAAGCGGTTGGACAGGAACATGGTCAGACGGTCAACACCGCAGCCCCACCCAGCAGTGGGTGGTAGGCCGTACTCCATGGCCGTGCAGAAAGACTCGTCGTGGGGCTGGGCCTCGTCATCACCAGCAGCGGCCTGTTCCATCTGCTCAATGAAACGCTCACGCTGCACCTTGGGGTTGTTCAGCTCCGTGTAGGCGTTGCAAATCTCGGCACCAGCCAGGAACAGCTCGAAACGCTCCGTGAGAGCGGGCTTCTCGCGGTGGTACTTAGCCAGGGGCGAGTTGTACACGGGCTGGTCCATGATGAAGAACGGCTTGGTCCAATACGCCTTGTTATCCTCGATGAAGTGGCCCACCAGCTTGTCCAGCAGACGCGCGATGGAGCGAGGGGGAGCGCACTCCAGCTCGTACTTGGTCACAAGTTCCTCTAGAATCGCAACACACTTCTCCGGTTCGTCAATCGGGATCTTGACACCCGTAGCTTCTTCCACAGCTGACACCATGCTCACACGCTTGAACGGAGGCGTAAAGTCGATCGTCACAGGCTCCTCATCAGGCTCCTTCTGGATCGTGATGGTGTATCCACCCGTAATTTCCTTGACCATCTCAGAGAAGAGCTTCTCCGTCAACGTCATGAGGTCGTTGTAGTCCGCGTACGCCATGTAGAATTCACAACTGGTAAACTCGGGGTTGTGCGTCAGATCAATGCCTTCATTACGGAATTGACGTCCAATCTCGTAGACACGATCCAGTCCACCAATAACCAGTTGCTTGAGATACAACTCGGGTGCCACACGCATGAACAAGTTCATGTGGAGGTCGTTATGGTACGTCACAAAAGGCTTGGCCGTAGCTCCACCAACAATCATGTTCATCATGGGGGTCTCGACTTCCAAAAAGTGTTTTTCATCAAGGAATCGACGAATGAAGTTGATGATCTTGGCACGAGTCTGGAACACACCACGCGTGTCATCATTCATAATGAGGTCCAAGTAGCGTTGACGATAGCGCGTATCTTGCTGCAGCGTGAGTCCTGCATGACTCTTCGGTAGCATATGCATGCAAGGAGACAGCAGCACTAATTGTTGTGGGAAAATGGACAGTTCTCCCTTCTTCGACTTGCCAGGGTGGCCTTTTACCCCCACAAGATCTCCACGACGTAAAATATTGTGAATTTGACTAAAAGCTTCTGGACTTTCATACGTGCCAACGTCCGACATGATCTGGAGCTTCAGTCCATCAGCACGGAGGTCATAGAACACTAATTTCGCGCCAGAAGCACGTTTACTATGGAGACGACCAGCTACAGACACGATGACGTCCGTCTCGTGACTGCCAGCCTCGAGGTCCTTATAAAGAGCGTGGAATTCTGGGAGTGACGTGGACACGTGGAACTTGTGAGGGTAAGGGTTCACACCTTGAGACTCGAGCTCCACGAGCATCTTCTCGCGGTTGGCGAAGTACGCGGTGGGGTCGAGTTCTTCGTCATCTGCAGCGGCCTTTTTGGGCTTATTAGCAGCCTCCGCTGCCTTCTTGGCGGCCTTCTCAGCCTTAGCCTTGGCTGCCTTCTCGGCCTTGAGACGACGCTTGAGCTCGTTCTTGCTGATGGGCGCGTCGGGGGCACCAGTCGCCGGGGGAACGTCGTTCGGACTGCTCATCGTGGAGATTCGATAATAACTGGCTGAGAGGAGTGGTGGAAGAGCAAACGGTTAAAGAGCAAATGTAGCCATGTTGACAATTGAAGAGAGTTGAAGGATATGGTGGAGTAATGTAAAACGACGAGAAAAAGTATGTGGTTTCACGGTGCATGGTAGCAAAAGTCTCACAATACTCTCGTGAAATATAAGTCTTTGTGTTTCAGGCGGGATATTACAGAAGTGAAGATAGAAAATGGTTGAATTGATCATAGTTTGCTTTTCGTCGTGGTCAGATCACAAGTTCATCCAAGCAAATGTCATGGTGAGAACTAATACACTCGCTGCGACGAAACTTGCTGTGGGTTTCGACACAGAAGCTGACGATTCGGTTGGAGTAGGTGTGTCTGAAGCTTGTGAATCTTCTGACACTACTGTTGGTGTTTGTGTCGTCGTGGTCGGCACTACTGTCGATGTATTCGTCACGGTGGGAGTCGTCGCATTAGGCCACGTAATAGAAGGGTCTTCGCACATTGCGAGCGTATCGGCGATCACCTGCTTGATATTGTAATTGCCGTACGTACAATTTGGTAGTCGAGATTCTAGATTGCTCAAGTATGCAACGCATGCATCTTCTGCGCAATATTCTTCCTTGGTGGTAGCCCCAACAGCCTTGCCCGCACTACCAAGACAGTCAGCGTTCTTCTCAGCTTCACTGTTGAGTTCATTGATCAAGGTGACATCATCACTGGAGCACATGGGGACAGTGACCGTCGTGTTGGGAACAGTTGAGTTGGAGTCCTCTCCAGCCGAGTTCGAGCTTGAAGCAGAGGCGGATTCTGCCGCATCGCACCATGTCACCAATTGTGTCATGGTCTCTCCGAGGTTGGTGCCTTCATACTCGCAATCGGGTGCGTCAGGTTGCAACTCGCGGATGAGCTTCATGCAGGCACCCGCACAGATCACTGCCACAGAGTTGGCACTGTTGTCCAAGGCACTTCCAGCACAGTCAGGACTGCTGTAGTACGTTGCAGCCACGCTCGTGAGTTTCGTGAGTTCCGTTGTGGTACAAGCTTTGGCCATGACGCTCGGTGCGAGGACCAAAGTCCCTATCACCGAAGCGACAATATTCCAGGCATACATCATGGTTGATAATGTAGGAGACTTGAAGCTGATGGAGGAAGTCTCGAAGTGGCAGCGGCTACTGGAGGATGGTCAGTGGCACCGGACCTGAACCCATTTCCAGCGAACGGGAACCGACGAAAGTAACCTCTTCAACGAACAGCAATATGGTTGCTAGCTACACAGTTCACGGGGCATGTTAAACTTGTTTTCGGTTAGCTTGTAGTCTCCGACTCGATCGTCGGTGAACCAACTACGGTGTCTAGCTGATGCTTGCTGCTCTAGCAGCTCTCATTCGAAAGTTCCCGACTTCCTATGCTCGTTGGTGATCTACCAACATGAGACTTGCGACGAATGTCATCATCATCTTGGGTTTCACTTCCACGATATCTTCGTACGTCAGGAAGACCGTCGCGCCAATCTTCTGCGCACAACTAATAGCGTACTTAGCGTTGCTAGCCTTGGCGTCATCCGACTTGTTCTGTGAGACCATTTCCCAGTTCACGGCACGAGGCTCGACAGCGTGCACCAAGTCAAGTAAGTAGAGGCCGTCTGATAGACTTGGGTCACGGAATGACACAATGTTGCCCTTCGTCCGTCCGCTCTGACGAACCTTCTCGTTGGCCCATCCGATAATATCCTTGTCAGTGATTTCACCACGGCCTGCTGCCAGCTCACTCAAGATCTTCAGCTGCTGGTACCGCATACTCTGCCACACAATCGACAGGATCATCTTCTTCGCACCCTCAAAAATGTCAGCACCACCAACATTCACAAGCGAGAACTTGAGCTGCTTGCCTAGCACGACACAGTAATTGCAGTTCTCAACCTGCTTGAACTTGTTGGGAGCCACCATGTTAACCTTGTTCCAGGATACGATGCCCTTTTGAATCTTGTCCAGTACCTTAAGCAGTTTCATGCCGTCGCTCAAGTCTGAGTACAAGTGGTTGATGTACACATCATCAATGGCCAGCGAGTTAATCCACATGCGGAAGACACGCTCTTCACGGGTGTCTCCAACGTCATCGTACAAAATCTCCTCCAGCTGCTTAATTTCCTCTTCAATAACATCCAACGCCGGGCAAGTGTTAAAGAGCTGGGCTACGAACGACATGTTCAATTTCGGATTGCCGCTGGTAATATCGCGCGGCTTGATGAATGTTTCAACCTCGAGCCGACGTGCATTCTGGATCACATGTGCAGCACGCTCTTCCGGAATGGTCTCGTTACACAAGTCGCAGTGTTGGGGCGCAATATGGTGCAGTAGCACACTGTACGCAGTCGCATCTTGGACGTCCGTACTGAAGTTCGTCACCTTCTTAGGGTGGCCCGCTGCCTTTAGATGGTAGTTCATCCATCGCAACAAAATCTGATCGGGAGGGAGCTTCATAAATGCTTCCAACGTCTCACCATCCAGCAGAAGCCGCATGAGCTCAGGGTGGTTCTTCAAGTTAATGGTCGAAGTGAGCTGGATCTTGATAATCTGCCAGACCAAACCCAGCACCAGAATAGGTTTGCCTTCAATCAAATCGTCGGGGCCAATGTTCACCACGCTACAACCAATGCTCTTGGCCGCGTTGATGCACAGGTTCTGGTTCTCTGTCTTCTGGTACACGTTCAGCTCCTTAGACCGCTTCACGAAGTTGAGAGCTCGCTCATCGATTGTCTCTGGCACAGCAGCATTGATCAACTTACACAGCAGTACACCGTCACACACCGCCCGGAAGAGTCCAGCATCCATGCCAATTGGCATCAGCGACGCAACATCCTTGTCCGCACTCAGAGTGTTGTTGATGTGCTCCGTGAAAGCGACAGTTTCTTCCTCCGAATACGAGTGGAGACCACCAGCAGTGCCCTTCACTTCGTGGATAGTCGAGTTGTATTGTACCGCTGCACTCGCACGTCGCTGCAGAACACTCATGGTGTGCGCGTCGACATTAGCTCCTACAAACTCCTTTGGAGGTGAGGGTGGTGCAACCTGCTTCACAGGAGAACGCGGCGGGGTCCGAACCACCATGGGCGGAGGTGGTGTATTAGCAGACGCCGCAGGAGGCCATTGAGCGCGCTTCGGTGCATCTGAAGGACTTGGGATTGTCGAGGGTGAAGCTGACGCACTTGGAGGCCATTGGGGCTTTGCAGTTCCATTTCCAGCAGGTGGCCACTGCGAGGGCTTGGCGGAAACAGGACTCTTCGGTGCAACTTCAACTTGTGGAGACGATGGCGGCCACTGAGCCTTTGGAGCACTAGGTGAAGCCACAGCAGGAGGCCACTGAGCCTTCGTAGGGCTCTTCTCACCCGCAGATCCAGCAGCAGGAGGCCATTGAGGTTTTGTGGGACTTTTGTCACCAGCACCACCAGCAGGAGGCCATTTCGCAGCCACTACAGGAGGTGTAGGAGCAGCAGGAGACGGTGTCGACGATGCAGTAGGAGGCCACTGTGGCTTCGTCGAGTCGCTTGCTCCTGAAGGTGGCCATTGCGGTTTTACATGTGTCGGAGCTGCTTCAGTAGCTGGTGTCTGTGGAGCCGACGACGGTGTGTGTCCCCACGACGCCGCTTGGTTGGCAGTTGGGGGCCACTGAGGCTTGCTCGCAACAGGTGCAGGAGCTGCTGTCGGCGTCGTCGGCGCGCCTGCAGGCGGCCATTGTGCCTTCTGAGCAAACACTGGAGCCTGCACCTCCGGTGTCTGTGTCACTGTCTTCTGACTGGCAAAGAACGGCGTTGTCTCTACAGTTGCAGAAGGTTCAGGAGCAGCTACAGCCACTGGAACGGGCGTAGGAGCCACTGCCGCATGGCTCATGAGCAGCGCTGGGTCCAGCGCGATTGCACCGTTGCGGAAGTCATGCAGCAGCTCCAGGAACTCCTGGAACGTGATCTGCTCGGGCCGCGCCAGCTTCGTTTGTTGTAGCATGACTGTTGTCTGATTCGGCGTCACGTTCTCTCCGAGCTTCTGCAGCACAGTGTGGAGCTCGCCCACTGGCACAGCAGCCGCGTAGTCATGGTCGTGCTCCTTGAACACGCGCTTGAGCTCGTGGATCTCTTTGGGCGAGAATTTCTGCAGGAAGACAGATGACACTTGGTAGCTCATCTTTGACACGGGATTACTCGGGAACTAGAGCGAGATAGATGACGAGAAGAGCGTGGATGGAGAGTGGAGTGAGTAGGGAAGGAGGTGAAAGCAGAAGGAGGAGAAGACGACGCTCGTACGTCGCACACAGACGTCTTGCAAGTGAGGATCTCGAGCTTCCGCCGCTTTGAGTGTGACAGTGACCAGCTTCAAGGGGGACCAGAAAAAAACGGTTAGGGCTGTTGATAACGAATTAGAAGGGGATTACGGATTCGAATTTTTCGAATGGGAATGTGGCGCAACGTACAAGCAACTTGGATGGGTTTAAGTTGCTGTACGCAGTCTTTACACCATTCCAAAGTTGCTTCAACTTACATGCTGGAATGATGACGGTGTTGTGTTGTTGGTCAAGTGCGTGTCGTTCGTGATGATGATCAAGAATTGGGAGCAGCTGAAGTTGATCGCGACATTTAAGAACGTGGATTTTATCATCAGCATTGGGTTGATCGACGACATTGCCACGTGTGTTCTTGTCTGAGTGAAGGGTCCTGATGGTGCAAGTTTCAATGTTCAGAGGACGAATGTTTGGCCCCCAATTCGATGTCTGCGTGTATGGAAGCATAGTCCATTGCGTGAAGTGTAATGAAGCTATTGGAGAGTACAGCCTTGAAGGAATCCGAGAATGTTATTGAGATTCACAGAGTCGACGATAGCTTGGCCTTCTAACTGAACCAATAGGCGTGTCAATCCCGGTGACTTTAACTTTCCACGATGACAATTTGTGATACGCAAATGGTGCTGGTAGACTACATACATCGATGACATCACTGGACGAGGCAAAACACAAGGCAAGATTCTACTCAACAGACACCTGGCCTTCATTCAGGATACTGCATATCGACTCCAATTTTTCCGCAGTTAGTGATGCTCTCGTGTATTCTGCTATGCTTCGCCAGAACGCTAGGACTTCGACTGCTCAGAAGATTGAGTAATGCTTGAATATTGGAGCTTACGTGATCGCTCCAACCATCGATCGAAATCTGTGAGAGCGATATCGCTAGCACATCGACCGGAAGAAATTGGTACCTCGCTGTTTGTAAAAGACCAATCGAGCCTCCATGAATGTCGGCGCTTGCGATGATTGACTCAGCGAGACGAACAGCAAGCCCGAGAACAGCAAACCCAAGATAAGTTGGCTGTTAGCGTCGTCTATCTGCCAAAACGTTGATCCGTATAAAGTCCTATGACGACCACCATGATTGCACAACCCAAGAGATAAGCCGTGTCCGGAGATTTGAGCGTTAACTGTCGACGCAGCAGTGTAGCAACTTCCTCAATAAATGTGCTACATCCTTACAAGGAGGGCAATGAAACCCATACTCTCAAAGTAGGGTACAGCGACTTCACGTTTGTCGTGGAACATGATGCTGCCTCCATGCATCAACAGCACATCACCAAATAGCTCGAAACCCTCTGGGGATAGCTGCAGTAGCAAAATAACTGCGGTAACATTGAAATTTCGAGCTGCACTCTCGAGCAACGTGCAAATGTCGTAAGTGCGTTGTCAAGCAGTTGCACGAGTATTTCGTCTGTATTAGACACCCCTCCAAGCATGACATTCCCTACCAATTCCAGTGTGAGCTTGATGGGCGGTCATCTTTTGATCGCATGTTCTTCTTGTTTAGATGTGTTGTTCTCAATAACTAACGGCTTCAACTTTTGCAAGCGCAGCATTTCAAATACCACCATTGCTTAGCGTCGACGTGCTACGCTACAACCGTTGTTGTCGTAGTAGAAAACATGGATGCATTTGCTTTTTGGATTGTCAGCTTCATGTCAATTGGAGTCTTCCAAACAAGTTTTGTTTATTGGATTTCACATGAGGGTATACTCGTAGCCTATAATTCGTAGGACGAAGTTTGGATTCCTCACAAACGCAGAAACATTTTGTCGAAGTCATTTAAATTCTGAAGACTTGAAGGCGGATATCGTCGTTGCTTCGCTCTCGATCGCTCTCTACTTGTGTGGGTACTGTGTAATTCAGAAGTCAAACATTGACTCAATGGTGGGGAACAGGTTGACAACATTTGCCAAGACGATGTTACATGGATAATATATTTTATGGTAGCGTGTAGACGTGAAACGGGATCGAGGCTACGTTTCTCGTCCGGACATGTACCCTTCGACGCTACCCCGTTGCCACCACTTTGAGATTTTCTCCATCACGTGCAAGTTTCCAGCATTTCAACCATGAATCCCACATGTATTATTGCTGTTTTGGTGGCGGTGATTTTGATGCTGGTTTCGAGCGTCACAGCAAGAGCGTGCAACTCGACAGAACTCACGGAGAACGCGTGGGTCTCGGGGGTATTTTCTGGTAATCCAGACTGTGATGAAAGTGTTTTTGACTTAAATGTCAACACAGTGCAGGTGATCTGCGCCAGTGGCTGCATGAAGCTCCTTCGCGAGTTGCTACCTTCCACACCCGACTGTGAGTTTCAGGAATTGAACCTTGGGGAGTCGATGAAACAGTTGATCGTGTCGTGTGACGAGGTAAACTCAGTGACTGCCTCTGGTTCAGAATCAACAGGAGAGAGTTCAAATCCGACAGTTGATAACACGACGGACACCGCCCCCATTTGTTCCATCGAGGAGGTCGCTTTGATAAGAGATCTAAACAATGAAGTTGGGAACAACCCGGACTGTTTTGGTAGTGCGGGTGAAGCCACTGGAGCTGCATACTGCTCAGAGGACGCATGTGTGGCGTATTTGACCGATATGGAATATCGTTTGCCAAACTGCACATATGGCAAGGAAAATATAAAGCAAGTGATCGGCGACTCGATCGCTGCGTGCAAGGATCCCACTAAGTGGTCAAACGCGACGACTACCACCGAAGCGGAGACATCTACAACACCACCGACCACAACGACTCAAACACCGACTACACCTTCAGAGGATTCACAAGCAAGTGGCACACCTGCTCCTACCAAGTCGAAAGCCTCTGTCAGTTCAAGTGTTACCACAGCGAGTGCATTGATTCTTGCGATTGCATTCACTTGGATTAGCTTGTGATCTTTACACTAGACCATCGATGATCCTGTGTACATTGAAGACATGATGTCTACTGTTGTCTATCATCATTTTTAGTGCCCAGTAAACCAAGAGCATTATTGACATGAGATTGAATTGCCATGTAGGTTGAAGTGAACTGTATCTATCAATTCTCGCAGGAATCGAGTCGGAAACCTGCAATCCTCGATATCCCTAGACGGGGCACAACTCCTGATTTCGTGGTCTCGGTGAGTGCTCCATGCCAGTAAATAGCGTGAAGAGCATGAAGAGCACTGCTCTCCACACATAGTGCCGTGTACCATTGCTTGTAATGGGTCGGGAAGCTCAGTCTCTCGTCAAAAACCTCGCAGATGAAAAATTGATCCACATCTCCACCGATCCTTCAATTAGGTCCGCACGCGGTAATTTCACTGGCATAATCTATCCCCCACTAGTCGCAAATCGCGGACATTACTGAAGAACTTCAGCGTGGTACCGCATACGCACGTGAAAGGCTATTGCTTCGTGGAATCTTCCTGGCCACCATCGATGCATGGAGACCGGCTCCATACCTCAAAGTCCCCATTGCAGCACAAGAGATCTCCCATCCCAATAGCAATGGCCTTCCGTTCCATCTTCATCACGTTCGTGGCCTTTGTGGCGCTTCAAACTGTCCAAGCTGCCAACTGCACGGACGATGAACAAACCACCGTGGACAACGTGTATACCGACTTGGCCAACAGCACAGCGTGTGCAGACCTCATTGCCGACTCGGACGTGTCGTCACTCGACTATTGCATGAACAGCGACTGTCTCTCGGAACTCAGTGACGCTGTGGACCAACTGCCGGACTGCACGGGCGACGACGAGGTCGACCGCAAGACTGGACTGCAGAGCATCATCACATACTGCAACAGTGTGAATGAAGTGCTGGACCAATCGGCCTCAGGCAGCAGCACTGGCAGTGGATCGGTCGTCTCGGGAGCCTCCAATAACGTGATGCACGTGGCCATTGTAACCGCGCAGCTCTCAGTCGCTCTCTACTTGTTCGCGGGACTGTTGTAATTCAGAGAACAGGGATAATGTTTTGTATGCATAAAGCTTCATAGAGACTCTCTTCTCTTGTTTCTCGAGCCATCTGATCAAGCTAGGTGCTGTGTTGAGTAGGCAGATGAATCTAGACGCAGGACAACCGCTTCTTCGATCGTGGAAACTCGTAGTGACTCTACAGCTGGAGCCGTTTGACGCATTTGGCACTTCAACGCCAACGTGCTGCTCACATCACTTTCTAACTCGCCCTACCACCATCAAGTCTACGAGATGAATCGACCGATAGTTGCGCTACTACTGTCGCTTCCCTTGCTCTTCAGACTTGGTGAAGCTGCCGAGTGCACTGAGGGGGAGGCTGCTTCTGCTGACTCGATTTGGGCAGCGGCAGCAGCCACGACAGCATGTTCGCCGTACGTGACAACGACTGATCCGGTCTACGTTTACGCCCCGTGCACTGCCACGGACTGCGTCGCCATTGTGGAAGGAGTGGCTGAAAAGCTCCCGGACTGCACTTTTAGTGGAGTCAACAACAAAATTGAGGTGCAGAACGCTCTTACAGCGTGCAACGGAGGTGACATTGAGGACGCCGGATCGCTTACAATTGCTACTGATGCACCGACAACTGCGACTTCGTCTGGCTCATCAACATCGGCGGTCCCATATACGAGCTGCACCACTGCGGAAGTCGAGGACATGTGGAAACTGTTCATTTCTACTGCAACAAGCGGCGCATGCACCGCTGACGCTACGGTCAATGGTGGCGAGGTCACGATTTTGACGAAATGCTCTTCGAGCTGCGGTGATGAAATCGGAAAGTTGGCTGACAAACTCCCTAACTGCTTATACGAGTATGAGAACGTGAACAAGAAGGAGGATATGCGGAATCAAGTCTATGTGTGTGACGGTACTTCTGGCTCCGTGAGCGCTACGATAACCCTAGACAGCTCCGTCAATTTAGCGTCTTCTTCAGGCTCAGCAATCAAAGCACAGTCGAATCAGTCCGATTCGGGATCGCTTGATGTAGTACTCGAATCGCAGTCTAGCTCGGGATCCTTTGATTCAGCTAATGGTCCATCGGACACCACCTCCGATTCTTCAAACGCTGGGATCAAGAACAATGCCTCACCACCGCAAGAGAGACAGCTTTATCTGATGTCCATCGGTGTGGCAGCGATCGCTGCATTCTTTGCCAGCTAACTACATCTAGGCAGTTTCTATCTTTCATTACTTTGACATCGAAACGAGACAATCGAACAAAGTTTTCATCGTATTTTGTTGTCGTTCTAAAACAAATGAGTTGTCGATGGAGACCGCGGTAAAATACCAAGGTCGTGGTAGTAATTAATACTTGAACGGCGATCCCAACGGCACTACTCATCTACTTGCCGAGTTGGAGACTCTCGTTTTCATGGATACACCACCTTGTTCCACACTTGGTTTAATAAATGAGCGAAGAAGATCGCTTCGTGGTACAGTGGTAATAGCTAGTAGCTACACGTACACGAATATTCATCACTGCGGGTACAATCATTAGGGCCATGTCTGACACGGTGATTATGCTGTACGAGTACCATTCGAAGCGGATTTACCATTTTGTGAGTTGCAACCCAAGCTCTGTACATGCATGATCACTACCTGCATGCAGCGATCGATCGCCCCAAAGGTTGCGGGCAACGCCACGCACAGGACTGCGGGAAATACCGGCATTTTAACCCATTGCTGGTGTTGAAGAGCTTCAGTCGTACCACCAACTAAAGCATCACTTTTAGTCACCATTTGCTGTTCGCATGCAAATCCCAAGTGTAATCCAACTTCAACATCCAAATGGATACACTTTCTCCGACATACATGTGCCCTTATCAGGTCACTCTTAAATTCCCAGGACGCAACTCAAGTGATCAATCCCGATGCGTTTTCCAGTATCGACCCTGTTAACTCTACTGGCATTGCTCTTTTCAACTGCCAACGCCGCCGAGTGCACCGACTCAGAAGCGACCTACGCGGACTCACTATGGGACGCCGCTGCTGCCAATTCGGCCTGTTCGCCATACGTGGTGACAACCAACCCAGTTTACATCAACGCTCCATGTAGCACCAGTTGCATCCCCGTCATGGAGGATGTGGCCGAGAAATTGCCATCCTGCACGTTCAGCGGAGTCAGCAACAAGATCGAGCTGCAAAACTCCCTCACAGTCTGCAACGGAGGGGATACTACCGACCCGGGATCTCCCACGACCGCCACGGACAACACATCTACTTCAACCACCACTACTACACCAACACCCACTTCGTCGTCCACTACGGACTGTACGACGGAAGAGTACCAAAGCACTGAAGATCTGTATGACACGGCAGCCGCCACCTCTGCATGCTCGCCCTACTCAACATCTTCGTCTCTCTTGGTGACCTTTGATACACCCTGCTCAGCTACCGACTGCATTGATGTGCTGGTTCAACTTGCTGCAGACCTACCTGATTGTCTGTACGACGGAGCCAACCAAAAGACAGAACTTACAGACAATCTCGGTGTCTGTACGGACGCTGCCGATACAAGTACACCAACTACAACATCAGCACCAACGTCTGGAGACACTTCTACGTCACCTACACCGGCATCGACAGCTTCGAGCTCAGGCTGTACGACCACAGAGGTGAAAGATATGTGGGATCTATACATTTCAACCGCTACAAGTGACGAGTGCTCGGCTGACTCCACTGTCAATGGATACAGTGTCTACATTTTCACATCTTGTGATTCGGAATGTGTCAACAAGGTGAAAGACCTGGCTAAAGCACTGCCTAATTGCTACTATGACTACGAGTTTATGAACAAAAAACAAGATGTGCTCGAGGAGCTCGACGACTGCGAGGAATCTTTCAACAACTACATCAGCATCACGATCTACCCGGACAGTTCGATCGAGTTTACCTCCTCGTCCGCTTCTTCGAGTAAAACAGACTCGGAATCGCAGGTGACGAGTGATACGGACTCGGAACCGCTAATCTCGGGCGATCCGTCGGATACAACATCGGATTCATCAAGAGGTGGAAATGCAGAGAGTGCGGCATCACGTGCAAAGTTTCAACTTTGGTTCATTGCCATCCTCCTGACTGCAACTATCATAGTTTTTTAACTTTGTGACTTGTTTGGACCGAATTTCTTGTGTACATGTTCACCATTCTCAATTCAAAACTCCATATGAACATCATTCACTACAGCGCTTCAACCCAGTTGCTACTCAGTTGCGGCAGGAGGACCATGTCACACAAACGATGCGTCTCCACCGAAGTGCAACACTTGGGACGAAGTAAGTCGAGAGAAAGCCACTGATATTTTGGCGTCACTGCAACAGTCTGACACACCATTCGTCTTCGTGATTGCACCACCACTCACTTCCACTTACCACCCAAGTGCAGTGACATGCGACGACTTCAAACAGCAAAAAAGTTGACCATACGGAGACGATCAGGACAGTGTTGCACTACCTTTGGCAAACCTCTGGGAATTCAGCGGGTACGCTTACGAGATGGAGCCACAGGCACTCTGCCCCACATTTTCCAGCTGTGATTCACATCCGCAACTTGAAACAATCTTGTGTTTCGACTAGTTCATTCTCCAAAACTCCACGCACTACTCAAGTTGCGCCACTCAATTCACAAAGGGATCCTGAATCTAGCAACCATGTTGCGAATTTCTCAATCCATTTTGTTTGCATTCGCTGTCTTTTCGACATTAAAAGTTGCTAACGGTGCTGAGTGCACGGATGCAGAGTGGCAAAGTAGTCAAGGCATTTGGAAATGGGCAGCAACCACGTCGGCTTGTGCGCAATATGCAATCGGCGACAACTATGTTAGTGCACCATGCACTGCCACTTCTTGCGTCGCCGTGATGGAAAAAGTTGGTGAACAACTACCTGACTGCACCGTCAGTGGAGTGAATAACAAGGTCGAAGTGCAAAATGCAATGACAGTTTGCAATGGTGAAGACCTCATTGCAACCGATGCACCGTTCGTGTCACCACCCACTGCAGCTCCACTGGTGACCATTGCTCCTATCACTACGATCGCTCCGTTTCAGACACTTGCTCCATTGTCGAGTTTGGCGCCTCGTCCAGGTGGCGATGCAAGTGGAACGACGGAATCAACTGCAACAACTGCACCTACATCCACGGACGGGTCGATCGGGTCGGGTCTCGGTTCCCCGTTCACATCCGGAAGTTCGGCCACTCCGTCTCCGGCGGCGACGAGTTCTACCACAAGTTGTTCTACCTCCCAAGTCTCAAATCTCGAGAGTTTGTACTCCCAAGCAGCAAAGAGTTCGTCCTGTGCACCTGATGCAAGTACCAGTTCCTACAGTATCTACATTTTCACCAAGTGTGCGTCGTCGTGTGCTTCGAAGTTGAAAATCCTTGCCGGTGATCTTCCCAACTGCTACTATGACTACGAATCTTCCAACAAGAAGGTGTCACTGCTAGAACAGATCGACGACTGCACAGGTTCGAACCACGCCAACTACATTAGTACGACTTTATTCCTCTCGACAACGTCAGCCACTTCGGACGCATCGAGCACCGCACTGCATCTCAGTCAGGCATTATTTGGTCTCCTTCTAGTCGTAGGAGCTTTGATGTAGGGTAAACAATAATGGTAATAGCGACGACACTTAGCAGATGCCGATCATTTCTTTGGGCTTTATCTTCTCTCCCCGGTAGTTCAGACAGCTGTCGAAATGCATTGCCCGAGTTCTAAACCGTGGTCTGGTCACTTCATAACTTACAGGACACGACCGTCTCGCCTGCTTAATCATGCCTCACGTTTTGGTGCTGATATTGTTCGCTGTTCTCGTGAATGTGGCTTTCGTGTCCGCCGCTTCATTGTCAGGGTCTTTCAACGATGGTTCATCCTCCTGGTCTCCCTCCGCACGGAACTGCTCAACACAAGAAATCACCATCATGCGAAAGCTATACATTGGTGTGGCGGCCACTACGGCGTGTGCTACTGGTTCTACCGTGGACAAGTACGAAATTTACGTCACCTCCGAATGCACCTCCCTGTGTACACCCGTGTTGCAGAACCTCGAGGAAGCTCTACCGAACTGCTACTATTATCTCAGCGGCTACGAGAAGAGCAACAAGAAATGGGAAACGTATAGTTCGCTCCTTCAGTGTGCCCAAGCGACCTCACCAGCCCCTGTTTCGATCCGCTTCCACTCTAACAAAACCATCAGTGTACCGACAGCCTCGTCCGCATCGGGTAGCGCCATCATGGACGCAATCAATGCTCCATCGTCTAGTGGCAGCGAATTTGTTGGCAGTTCATCTAGCGCATCAACAGAGCGAAGCCTATGCCTTGTCATTGTATTTGTTGCAATGGCAGGCATCGTAGCACAGCTTTAACGAATATATCCGAAACCAGATAAGGTCTTAACACCATCACAAGCCAATAGTCTACTTGGTAGTATGAAGAGTTACCCACATCACCTTGTCTTTCAATGGTTCACCTCTTCCGACAGGGACCAACAATCACCGCAAAAGTCGACCAGCATTCATGTTTTTCAAACATGCAAATCATCCGGTACATCCCGTACCACATTCTGGTGCGGTAGCAAGATATTAATCGGCCATCAAAAGATGAGTGTGCACGAATGAAAATCACGTGTCTTTCACTTCTGAACTTGCCACATTGTGTTCACATCCGCAACTTTGCCATGAAGTTCTTGGCCTTAGTTTCACTCACCGTGGTAATGGGTGTCCCTACCATGATCGATGCAGTGGATTGCACTGATGAAGAAGACCATGCGATCACGGAAGCATATACAACTGCAGCTTCTACCAGCGAGTGTGCCGAGTATTCGTCCGTCAGTGATCTCCTCATCACGATCATGCCTCCATGTTCCGCAACAGATTGTGTCTCTGTGGTCAAGCAGCTAGCTGAGTCCATTCCAAACTGTACTACCAATTTGTACTCCAAGAAGGACCTACTACTTGAGTCCATCGACATTTGCAGTACTCCAGCACCGACTCCTGCATCGACAGCTTCATCCACCAATTGCACAAGTGAACAAGCAACAGCCACCTTTAACGCATTTTACGAAGCGGCAAATGGGTCCTGTGCAAGTTCCACATCCATTGAAATGTACAGCATCACCATCAACACAGAATGCAACTCGACATGTGCTGCAACTGTGCAAGATTTTGCTCAATCGTTGCCCAATTGCAACTATCAAGTGTCAAATGAAAACACCAACAAGAAACAAGACATTGCCACGCAATTCAGTTACTGTGAAATGCTCCATGACGACACAAACATCAGTGTTTACGTCGATTCTGCTGACAACCTCTTGGGTTCTGCAAATGGAGTGACAACAGTCGTGCCAAATTGCACCACTCAAGAGATTGACGAGACCGTTGCGTTCTACTTGACTGTCGCAACAAATGAATCATGCAAATATGATTCATCCGTTTGTACCTACGATATTCACCTGAATGCAGACTGTGCATCACCGTGTGGTAGACTCATTCGAACTCTCGGGTTTGACGTCCCGAGGTGCTACTTTGACCATGTGAACCACCGAGAACGACTAAGTAGTAGCTGGTATCAATGCGAATGGATTGTCAATCCAGTCAACATCAGCACCAGTTTCCACTACTCGGAGATTCTCAACACGACTGGAAATACATCGGTGAGTTGCAACCCGAAATTTGACTCGACCGTCGATTCCGATGACAATTCACCAGGTGTGGACAGCTCACAGAGTGAAAGCAGTGCAATGATGTATCAACATTTCAGTTTGTGGATTGTTGCATTGATGCTTGCATTATCTCTAGCGATACAACTCTAGACCAACGTAGAAGAAAATGGATTATGCTTGTTGGGAATTCACGTTTTTCGCTGTAGAGCATGCGATTTGCTGTTTACGTCCATGCAGCGACATTGTGGGGCTCATGTGTTCCTATTCGCTGGTTTATCACTGTACTCCTTTCTAACAAGAAACACCTCCACGGATGCCTCCCACACAGACGGAAGAACTATCGTTGCCACTGACACCCGAAGGTGAAACGAAATTCGTTGATTATGATGATGGTTCCGCCAAGACCAAGGAACTTTTGCTACCGCTGTCCCCGTTGGATGCTATGATGCACAAACTTGGAGTCATGCTGCTGTATATTTTCCCAAGTGCATCGAATTCCATGGACTACGATCTTAACAAGCTCAAAAACTCGTTCATTACCGTCGTGGAAGAAGACTACCCTATTCTCATCGGTGAACTGTTCATAGATCCATTAAATGGCCATGTGAGTGTGAAGCAGACACTTGAAGCAAGACAGCAAGGTGCTCAAGGAATTCGCTTCGAGACAAATTCCAGTAGCTCAATGACGACGGAGGTTGCCATGGAAACGCTCTCGTGGGAGTTGATGCCAACACCAAGAGGACCGACGGAACCTATTTGTATGAAAGGGACGTTGTTGTCCGATGGTGGACTCGTCATCGGCGTGGATGCTAGTCACACATTGCTGGATGGAGAAGGAATGTTCACCTTCATGAAAGCATGGGGACAGCACTATAGTGGTGTGACCAAGGACAATCGTTTAGTGATCAATCATGATCGACACTTGCTAGGAGGAACGGGTTCGTCGAAGCTGCTGCACGCAGAATTTCAACTAGTGAACAATCAACCTCCAGCGGGAGGTGACAATGGCAAAGCTACATTATCTCCTCCAGCGGGAGGTGACAATGGCAAAGCTACATTATCTCCTCCAGCGGCACCACCTACGTCTCAGCACCGTTTTCACTTCACTCCGGAGATGATGAAGAAGATCAAGGAGGTGGCAACTCGTGGAGAACCAGTAACACATTCGGATCCATCGTATGTGAGCACCATCGACGCCATTACTGGATTGTTCACGGCATTAATCTCCCAAGCACGAGGCCACGGTCAGGATGTCCAAGTTACGACTGCTGTTAACGCTCGTAATCGCCTCAATCCTCCGATGCCAAAAAACTACGCTGGCAACGTCATTTTCAGCGCGTTGTCTTCCTATAAGTCTCATGAATTGACGACTGAAGATAACGACGATGTCATCTCGCCAAGTTCACTGGCAACAATTGCTCAACGTGTTCGAGGCTCTATTTGTCAGAGTGACAACGAATATCTCCGAGATGCCATCAATTTCATCACCGAGCAGAGCAATCTGTCGGCTATTCAACCAGCTACGAATTTCGTCTTTGGTCCAGACATCATGTACACGTCGTGGGTGCGTACGGGCATGTACGACGCGGAATTTCAGGGAATGCATCCATCCTTCGTCTCCGTTCCCCCACTACCTTTAGATGGCTTTGTGATCATGAGTGAACCACCAAGAAACATCCCTGGAGTTGATGTGCTGGTGTTCCTCGAATGCACTGCCATGGAAAAACTAAAAGAGCTGTTCATTCAACTGACATATCTTCACGACAACCTGTGACTTGGCGAAAATGACATGCCTGGTTCAATTGAACATGCGGGGATCGATGCATCGGCTTGTAGGTTCAGTCCGAACACTTTCGGACAGCGAGAGATTTTCCATGAATGAATGAAACCACTCGACAACATCCTCCAATGTCGTTGCATCTTGTCGTTCTCATTGCTCTTCTGTCCTCCGCAGCACTTGCTGCTAGTGATACATGCACAGTGTTCCAGATCCACTCCACTGTCCAAGGAATTTATGAATTGGTGTCAAGTGACGAGTGTGCAGACTACACAAACAACGAGTTCTCACTGTCGGTGCCTTGTGATGCTACAAATTGCATCGCAACAGTGAAAGATGTGGCGGCAAAGCTACCCGACTGCACGTTAGCTGCAAGTGATAATGGCGGCATTAGTGTGAACAAGAAAATGGAGCTTCAAAAAGGTCTTGGTGACTGCAGTGCAGACTCGAGTGCTTCATTGAGTGTTGAGGTTGTTGACACGTCGAGTGCTCCAACCACTACAACTACTAGAACTTGGGACGAATGTACAATTGCTGAAGCGAGTACGACAGCGAGTTTGTACTTGAAAACAGCAAGATCCTCAGCTTGTGACCCGTACGTCATGATGGATGATTCGACCATGACCGTCTACATTTACGCTCCGTGTGCTGCCACTGACTGTGTAGCTGTAATGGAGATGATGGTGAAACAACTTCCAGACTGCTATACAAGTGGAGTAAATTTGAGAGACGACGTATTGGAGTCTTTAGCTTCGTGTACGGATTCCTCAGACGTTGCTCCGTTTTCAAAAGGTTCATCAAGTGATGGTAACGAATGCTCGAGCGACCAAGTGTCGAGTTTGGCAATCTTGATCAATTCGATCGTGACGAGTTCTGAGTGTGAATCGCACGTTGTTGTCACAGCCACCGAGTGGAATATTGCTATTCCGTGTAATGCGACCACGTGCCTTGCAACTCTGGATGAAGCGGTTGATCAAATGCCAGACTGCGAGTTTGAGGGAACCAACTACAAAGACGAGTTGAGGCACCAACAACAATCGTGTGTAGACTCGGTGGAGAATGGAAGTGCCAACGAGGTGAATAATCTACGAACGACAGCTCCAGCTTCGGATGAGAATGTGAAATCAACCGAGTCGAGTGTATCTACACGCTGCACTGCAAAATTTGGTGCCATTACGCTTGGGCTCATGCTCCTCGTTCTCGTTTGAAGAATCAATGAAAACATCAATGCATTATGCACTTAACACTCCTTCCTTTAGCTATAGCCTTAGAGACTAGCTATGATAAACGCCGTCATTGCGAGGGCGGCACTCGAGACAGCCAAACCAATCGATGAAGCCGACGAAGACGAGCCTGTGTCAGGTGCTGCCGTGCTCTCAGTGACCTTATCACTTGTCGAGTCCGTCGATGGGGTCGACGTTCGAAGCGAACTGGAAGACGTCGAGTCGGTCGTTGGTGTCGAACTTGACGTCGAGTCCATTGTGGGCTTGGAACTCGAAGTGTCCGTGAAAACGTCGGACGTATCGGCCGTTCCACTTTCACAGAAGTCGATAGCAGCTTTCAAACCTTCTTTGACATTGACACCGGCACTAGTGCAGTCCGGGAGGCCGTCGAGCATGTTGGACATGAGACCGAGACACTCGGTTAAGTTGCAGTAGTCTGAAGCATCTGCAGTCGCCGTCAAGTCTGGACATGAAGCAGTTCCGTCTGCCATGGCCTCACTGTAGATGGTGGAGATTTCGGTGAGTTCGTCTGTCGTACACTCGGCTGCGAAGACGATCGACGAGTCCAACGTAGCGATGGTAAAAGTCAATAGAGCGATGATCTTCATCTTGGAGTGTTGCAAGGAAATTAAAAAGTGAGAAGCTGCGGACGAAATGAACAAAATGAACCCGCAAGTCACGAACAGCAAAAACATGACCATCGAAAACAAGCTTGACTTGCACTGGACATTCATCCATGATCCGTCCAATATGTATCCATTACATCGACCGTTACATGGGTACACTTTCCACTTCAACATGATCATCTGGCTACATTACGTATGCCACATCATATAAAACCCGTCAAATTCGTTTCTCCCGCGCCACAATCATTCGGACATGGCATCACATGGATGGGAGCGCGACGACGACTTGGCACGGCGTGAGGACACCGGAACGTCTGTAGTTGATGGAGAAGCAGGTACTCAAGATACTGTAGAAGACGCAGGCAACGCAGCAGCTCCCGTCGTGACCCAGAAGCGACGACGCAACCTACTCCGTGAATCGCACTTAGTGTCAGCAGATGGCTTCAAAAAGGTGCATCGTACGTTCCCGTACCAGGTCTCCACCGACGTCTCTGGACGAGAGGCACAAGCTTTGGCGTCGCTGATGAAGATGTACAAACAGTGGGCCTTTGATCTATATCCAGGCCTGAACTTTGAGGACTTTATAGAGCGGACAGAGTCACTAGGAAAAGGACATCAAGTACAAGGACTCATGACAGAGTTGAGAGAGAAGGAGAAGGTTAAAGCTCTGAAAAAGAGACAAGAGGAGGGAGAGAGTGACAGTGAAGAAGCCATGTTGTAGGTACGATCGTAACATGGATACATTTTAGGGATATTTTTGTGTATTACTTGTGTGTAGATGGCTACAGTTGAGAGGGTTTTCAAGGGTGAAAGTACTCGATATCAGCGCATAGCTCTGTGAGTTTCTCCATAGTGGTGGATTCCAAGCACACGAGCACATCTAGTCCATTGTTTCCTTTCAGAGCTTCCGTGATCAATACAAAACCATCCATGCATTGAACACGAGGAATTTTGGCATACCAAGGTGTCATCCCATCAAATTCAGCACTGTACAAACCCATTTTGGCCCAACATGTGAATGCAATGTCAGGACCAAAGAAGAAATTGACATTGTCGTTGATGGTGGCTGGATCACTTTGGTTCGAAATGAACGCGACTGTATCGCGCATGAAAGCGTTATCCCGTTCAAGGATTGAAGCTCGAACACCACGGGCCACACGAGAAAGCAGTGAGGCAGAAATCTGGTTCCGACCATCACTTTTAAGCTCTTCGTTCGTATATGATGATAGCGCGTGGAAAACCGCATTTCCTGAATAATTTGCAGGCAGCGGGGGCTCTAGTCGGTTCCGTCCATTTACTGCTGTTGACACTTGCACGTCTTGTCCGTGCCCACGGGCTTGAGAGATGAGAATGGTGAATAATGCAGTAATTGCATCAAGTGTACTAATGTACGAGGGTCGTTGGGCTTGGGCAATTTTCTTGTCTTTCGAACGGAAGACGGAGAGGAGTTTTGCCAAAATCCTATCTCGTTTACGACGAGAGCGTCGGGTCTTCTCGGTTTCTGGGATGCACTCAGCCAACTTTTTGAGCTTTGCTAAGTTTGCTGGAGTGAAATGGAAGACGTGTTCAGCAGTTTTTGGTGGTATCTTGACTGCCTTCGGAGCTAGAGATCCGTCTTCTCTCCGGATCAGAGGTTCAACTGGTGCAATTTGAAATTCAGGATGCGGGAGTCTGTGAGTCTCTCCTGTTCCTGACAGCAGGTGTCGGTCATGATTAATGACCAGACGATCTTGTTTCTTCACTCCACTGTAGTGCTGTCCCCACGCTCTCATGAAAGTGAGCATAGCTTCTCCGTCAAACAGAACATGGCTGCAATCCACTCCGATTGCCATTCCTCCGTCTGCAAGAATTGATCCCTTGACCGCAATAATCTCGCCTTGAGTTCGAGGTTTTGGCATAAATTCCCATGAGAGGGAAGCAATAGCCTCTTCCGTTGCTTGACTGCTCTGATTGTTTGTTTCAAATCGAATTCCGAGTCCACCCTGTTGTCTTGCCAACGGAGTTTGTTTCACATTTACAGCTCCTGTCTTCTGATCGACGTGTAGGTTTCCAACTAGAACGGGGTAGTCCTCATCCACTAGTGTGACGAATGAGCGGTGTAGTTTGGTGAGATCATACATAACATTTGATGAAGGCGGGTAAATGTAGAGAATCACGACACGGTAGGTGTTCATGACAGCATCCATGGCAGACATTGGAATCAGCTTATCACCTTCGCTGTCCACTGGAGTGACAATTGTGACCATGGCTTCGTGTATTGCTGGGGATTTTTGTGCTTTATTCCTAGCCGGAAAATTCTCAAGTGAGACGAACATCGTGACCTGCGCTAAGATCGTCCACAAGGCGGTACTTCATTCACTGCAGAAGGTATCAACAAGGTATCAAGACCTGGTCCAAGCAGATGTATCTTCATACAATCAATCTGAGTTGCATCCTCGAATTGAATAGTGACGTACTTGTCAAAACTTACACATCATTATTAGGATGATATCTGACGTTGGCACATTGAGTACTATAGCATGATTTAGTGGATGTAGACCTTAGCCACGTCATTACTTTTGCTCTAAAGACTCGTGATAGGGCACATCATCTTGAATTTGTTCATGGTCGTGCAGGAACCAGATTTCCAGACGAAGTACACTGAACCGTCACCATACTACAAACATTTGAAGCTGAAAACACGTATTGTACTAGCGATACTAGATTCGCTTTACCGGAATGAATGATGTTGAACCCAACCCTGTATGGCGTCCAAACAATTTGAGCTTAGCAGAAGCACGTAATGGAGTTTGGTTCAAAGGTTATGAAGGTTCACAACTAAAGAGCTACTGTATCCACCGCATCTGAATCACCATGTAGATCTAGTCGTGGAGATATTCCACGCCTGCAAACATCGTTTTGAGCTTTTCCATGGCAGTACATTCGAGGAACACACCCACATCGACCCCATCTCCGCCCTTCTGCGCTTCGGTGATCATAACAAACCCATCGAAACATGGTATGCGAGGAACGGATGCATACCATGGATGGCTACCATCGAATTCAGCGCTGTACATACCCATATGACAATGAGATGTGAACATGAGATCAGGACCGAAAACGGAGTTGGTACCAACTTGGACTGCGGAAATATTGCTCTGCTCGATCAAGAAATTCACAGCATCGCGCAGATAGGTATCATCACGCTGAAGGATTGACTTCCTCACACGTCGCGCTAGCTGTCCAAGAATTCTTGGAGAAACCACGTCTTCTTCTTCACTTGGCTGTAACTCACTATTGGTGTACGTCGACAACGCATTGAAAATGACATTTCCCACGTAGTTCAGAGGCAAAGGTGGATCTAGACGACGCCGAGCATTCATGCCAGTTGTAATCTTCACATCTTGACCATGACCGCGCGCTCGCGAGATCATCACGGTGAACAACGCTGTAATGGCGTCTGTCGTACTCACATACGAAGATTCAGTTCCATCACCCCGAGTTGCCACCTCCTTGATAGTTTTCATCATGTCCGGAGTGAAGTGGAACAAGTGGTGAGCTGTAGGGGGTGGCCCTTGCGATGATCCACTGACTTCACCTTCACCAGCTTTCACAACTCGAAACTCCGGATGTAGCATCTTCGACGGCTCTCCCGTTCCTCTCAGCAAGTGCCGATCATGGTTTACCACTACTCTATCTTCCTTCTTGACACCACTATAGTGTTGCCCCCACACCTTCATGAACGTGAACATCGCTTCTCCATCGAATAGTGTGTGAGTGGCATCCACACCAATGACTAACCCCCCGTCGTTCAAAATTGTTCCTTTGGTGCAAATGAGCTCCATTTTGCCCCGGGTGGTCGGCATCAAGTCCCACGAACGCTCCTGTATCGCCTGGTCCGTCGTCATGGAATTTCGTGGATTCGTCTCAAATCGGATGCCTGCTGCCCCTTTCTGTCGGGACTCTGCTGTCTGCTTGACATTGATAACCCGAGTATTTGGATCGACGTAAAGTTCTCCGATGAGATGAGGGTAGTCTTGTTCGACGAGGGAGATAAAGGATGACTGCAACTTGTCCAGGTCGTAGGCTGAAGCCGACGGAGGGAAAATGTACATGATCACAAAGCCAAAGTTGTGCATCACTGCGTCCATTGGAGACAGTGGCAGTAGCAATTCATCCGATGTAGTTGCCATACTTGCAGGCTTTGAAGTTCTTGGTAGAAGTGGAAATGAAAAGATAATGAGCTGTTTCAACAGTCTTGGATATTCACAGGCGAATCACCGCAAGAAACGTTGCGCTCTTGTTCGGTGTGAATCCTATTCTGCACGTATTTCACAAACGGGACTATTCCAGAACGGTCGTGTAAAGAACGAGACCATAATCCAACAACACATGCTTCTTTTTCATCATGAATATCTTAGACTTTCTTCTCGTTTCTTTCAATTTTAGTCATTAGACAGTAGAGACTCTCGTATAGGATCGACTCGAACAGCATTTTGGTGGATCAACCAAGTGAGGAACCCCACACCCGTGATATCCGCCATCAGCTGTACTGACATCTCAAACATTGTCCACGAGCTTTGGCTACTCTTCGTCATCGTCCCAGTTAGATACCAACCATGGATGATTAATAGAAGTAGATTGCAACCTAACGCTTGTTTAGCAGCTCTCACACTCTTCCACGTCAACACTAGCAGACCATTCACACCGGAATGCAACAACAACACAATCCACAGCACCAACTTCACACCCACAATCTCTTCCCACTGTCCAAATAACGAAGCTTTTGCACGTCGAACAATCACCAACCATAATGCCACCAGCACGAAATGAACCGACAAGATGCCATATAGCGCATTGGCAACGGTCACAGTCAACTTTTTTCCCTTCAACGACATCCTTGAAAGCCTCCAGATTTCCTTACCAACAATGAGGTTTTCTGTCATCTCCCATCGAAGTGAGAATTTGGTCATTTATTTACTTTCACTCCATCTAATATTCATGTTGGATGATGTCACTAAGTTTGTCCGTTCAACACGCCGAATATCACTTACGTAAGCCACACAATATCTTTCTTACAAATTTCAAGTGTAAATTCCGCATCATGTCTGACAAGGAACTGCTTGTGATCGTCATCTTCGGCAGGGATTCAACGTCCATTACGGTCCCCAATGAGTCCCCACAGGCGCTAGAACTTCTACAGAGGGAAATATTCGAGAAATTCCAGCTGGAGCCCAAGTTCCAGCGTCTGGTTCTTCGTGGTCGAGACGTCACAAGCTTTTCAGATCTCACACACGGCTGCAAAGTGCTGGTACTTCGAAATCGAGCTTATCACGAGCAAACTACAGCTTCTAAGGCAGTAAAAACTAGTGAAACCTCTTCCTTAGATACTTCACTACCACAGGTCAAAAATTCCGACTCCAAAGAGGTCTCTAAAGCCCTAGAGATCGATGTGAACGAACTGGGAGATGACGTGCTTTTAGTGCAGGTTTTTAGGGGTAAAGCCCGCTACGACGTGATCTTTCCGCGCTCTGGAACTGTTCTAGAGGTGAAGGAGAAGATGAGTGCAGTATTGGGACTTAATTCGCCTCAGGCGTTGAGGCTGGTGGTCAAAGGGAAGACCCCGAAGGATGATGTAGTACTGGAATCTGTTGCAGGGACTAAGAAGGTGGTCAAGGCTATGGCACTGCTGCAAGCACAACGACATGTCATGCAAGAGAAGGAGGAGGATCTAAGAGAACTGCTTAATGACCTAGCCAGTGCTCAGGCAGCAATGCAAAGAGTGCAGAGGCAGATGGCACGCAACTTTACTTCGAGAGACGAGAGTTTATTCGAGTTGTCAAGGGTGTTGGATGAAGGACAACGTATCGCTGGAAACTTGGAGCTGGTGAAGCAACACTTAGCAGGTGCAACGACATCCGGACTTCGGGCAAGTGAACAAACTCTCAGAGCAGTAGCACAGGCGATTGACGAAGCGAATGCTCTAACTGAAGCAGTTCAGGGATTGCTGGAAACTCACTCGGTGGCTTGAGGTCATAATTTAGAGATACATGAGAACTAGCAGCCACTATCCTGGTGAGCAAATGTACGCGAGTTATTTTTTGCAGAGGTGATTCATGCTAAGGCGTTACGATGCGAGTGTCGATAGCTGATGCCTTGAAATATCTGGTATTATATTAGTTGACGACAGTGAAGTGAAGGTGAAGAATGAACAGAAGAACAAGGTTGTGGAGTACAAAGACTGCCAGAGTGAGGTTGTTCCTGTTCTTTACTGGGGTGCTAGGAATGCTGTTGGATACTCCACAAGCGCAAACTACCACTTTTGCCTCACTTAGGCTATTTGTGACCCCATTACCCGTGCATTTTGGCATGTTTGAGTCTATCAAAGGACTTGAACTTCGTTTGTATTTAACTGCAAATGATCCAGAAGCAGTGCGTGTGACGCCAACTAGTGCTGGGGTGACATTTGAACCTAACTCAGTGGTATTCAATTCAAGCATTTCAGTTGCAAGCGGAATAGTTGCTCACGCGAATACTACCGGGCCTCTGACGATAAACTATGTTGCTACGCTGGAAGGTAGTATCTCGAACAGCGTCGTATTGTACTCCCAATCTGTCACAATACTTCCATTTCCAACTGCTTACGGTGTTGATGCCAAGGAATGGGGTGGTGTTATTTTGCAAAATGACTCTTTTGACGCAAGAACAATATCTTCGTTTTGGAGTAAACAACAACACGGATACTCCAGCAACGCATGTGGATCATTCGATGGTAGCAATTCGCTATTTTTCACGTCACTGGGTGATCGACTGGCACTCACTGCACCACTACAGCTTGAAGGTTTTCATGGCAAAATGCACTTTTACCATGTGTACGGATTTAAAGCTGTTCAGGAATACGATTCGCTAGGTGACAACCTTGTAGCGTGTGAGATGACAGACACTGATGAAGAAGTCAAATTTGGATATCTACCCGTGGGCGCTGATCCTCTTAATGCCAGTTCGTGGATGGAGATACTAGAGCTTCCGCTTTCGAATGCAGACACCCGAAGTGGAAAATTTACTGCATTTTCGGTGATTCTACCGCAGTTCTCTATGCACCAAGCTGCACAATTTTACTGGATGCAGAAGAACCACTCGAGTTTTCCTGTTGATGTTGCTACTGGGCTCACAAGAGATGAAGTCATCGCAGCAGAAAATGACCCTACAGGTGTTCAGGGACAATTGGGTACGCATGAGCGCGAACTCTGGAAGTACAGAAACTTGTTTGATCAGTGGGCACTTGACGACGTACGACTTGAAGTACGCTTGAATGTACCAGAGTTTTCGCTTGTGGGCAGCGATACGTTGAATAGCACCACAGGGGTGGGTATTAGTGAGATAAATGTCCTCGTCGCTTCACCAGTTCCTGGTAGCTGGGTCGAATTGATGTCGGGAGATGGTACTCAGGACTTTCCGGGATGCAAAGCATCCCCTGTCTCCTCCGCTTCTAACAAAGTTAATGTTGTGCTTAGCAAAAGTGGCTACGTGCACGCTGTGGCATGCCTATCTGTCAACGGTCTGTTGATCAGCAGCTATCCCGTGCGGTCTTCTCGCTTTTTGGTTCAAGCAGTTGAGCCAACTGTAACAAGCACGGTGGACATTTCTAAAAGCGTGGATACATGGACTATCGACCTTACGTGTACAAACTGCGAATTCATGATGTATGTTATAGTACCTCTAGTAGAAGAAAATAGTGGATCCGCGTTTGTACCAAGCTGCACTTTCGGTACTGGAATCAAAGCAAAAACAGGGAAAATCTCGGTGACATTCAACGCTAAGCTTCGAGTTGTGGCATGTGCAATTGATTTACTTCCGAGTAAGCTTGTTGAATCGGATAACTTTGTAGTTCATCCCCGTGCGCCTACATTCAAATTTGTAACTCCCGCCACAACGATCACGGGGTTCATGGATCTTAGTATTGTGCCACCTCCATCTGCCGTCAACCAGTCGTTGGGTATTGCCTACTCCATCATGAAGGTTGATAACCGCGTTCCGACTTGCAGCAATTCTCTATCTTCTGGCGAAATTAAGTTAGTCGTAAAGGTCTATGATGTGATCCAGGCCGTGGCATGCTGTGTTGGAGTGGTCTGTGCAGACAGCGTAATTGCAACTTGGGGACCACTAAATGTCCAAGCCGTGAAACCAACGTACAATACAGCCTGCAGCACGATTAAGCCACTAACATTGGTTGTGAATTTTGCAGCAGTGACTGCTAACGCCACTGTACGTTATCAGATATTGTCTGCTGGCGCAAAAACTTCCTTGACATGTTCGTCAGGAAGTCTCTACGAGAAACCCGTGGAAGCCGGAGAAGGGACTGTCAAGATTGTGGCAGTAAGTTGCTTGGATGGTCTCAAGATGAGTGACTACAGTGTGGTCGTTATTATGCTGGACGAATGCTGTTCAGGACGAACGGCCTACACGCATGCATCCTGCGCACACGTTCTTATACTACAGGATAATTTCACGCAATGTCCAGGAAACGGTGGGACTGGAAACGTCCAAACAAACATTAACTGGTATTCAGTCACGAGTCAATGGGGTGGAAATAACGTCAATGGAGGAGTACATTCTGATAATGTGCGATGTGTGACTGACACTGTTCTGGGCAAACGTGTGTTGGAGCTGACAGCTAATGGAGATCTTTACGCTGGAGTAATGCCAGTAGGTAAATCAATAGCCAGCGATGGGTCTCTAGTGGACCGTACAGTCAATGACCGGTTCATGGAATGGAGCTTGGATGGAATAACCTCTGTACCATGTAATCCACTCGAGAATTGTCCTGCTCGTCGTGTTGGTGCAGCTGTGAAGTCTGTACTACAACGTAATTCAGGCGTGATGGTGATGCGAATCAAACCTTGTGCAGCGTTCGGAACATTTACTCAGGTTTGGTGGGGAAACTACGAAGATGTCGATTCAGCTAGTAGCAGTCCTGAAGCCAAAATCCCTTTCTTGCCACTTTGGAAATCTGCCTTGTACCAAGCGAAGACTAGTCCTTACGTCCCCTACACATTGACATCACCTCAACCTACAAACGACACAGCATACAATGAGATTGTGATGCAGTGGGACGCAAGTGAAGCTCGCACAAATGTGTATATCGACGGTCAACTTGCACTGAAACAGAAGGGCACGGATAATCCGTCCAACACGTCCAGTTCTTTATCAATCGGTGTATGGTTTCCGAATGCTGCTGCAGGCGAGCCTCTCTTCCCAACTTGCCATACTTATGTGGATACAGTCCAAGTCTTTGATCTCCAAATCACTGGAGGGAGATGGTGCGACTACGAAGATGTAGTCGCAGATACCATTTCATGCACTACCAATGCAGATTGCGAAGAATGGGTTCAACGCAACTGCTTTATGGATATCTTCGAGGCAGTTTGCACGAATGGCCGAGTGAACGATATCGATGATGACAACAACTCGACGTCACCACCTTCTGCACAGCAATTTTGCCAGTTTAGACTCCAACCAATAGCTCAAACGAGTGTTTCACGTACGACAATGACCACTCGCGAGATCGAAATGCAGTGGGATGAAGAAGAACCTCAAAATGACCAGAATAAATTTTAACAATATAGTCTTTAGCTTTCTCTCGTCTACCAACACTAAATGACTGGATACTGGTAAACTCCTATGAATTGAAACAAAATATGCTGTGTTTGATGATACAATACCTCTTGAAATATCAATTATCCCCCACTTCAAAAACCACCTTTGTCGTTCGCCGCGAAACTCACAATAACAAAGAATTATCACATACGAGAAGTTGAGGAAGTCCTACGCACAGGAAGACGGCACATTTGAAACGGGCTACCCAGTGGTCTCACGGGGGAATGATAAATCTACAGGTGAAAGTTACCGAAATACAGCAGAACTGTGATTTCTACAGAAGGGGTAGGTAAGGTGTAGGGATAATAGAATAGTCCATGGACTATTTGCCTTTGTGTCTACCTGTCAAAATCGCTTTGTCTTTCCAGTATTGACATGGAGGGGTTTAGCTGTTGAAGCTACATCGGAGGCATATCGTTCGGCTTCATCCAAGGTTGCAGCACCCCAATGGCATATAATTGTCTTCGGCCTATAGTATCAATGATTGTTTGGACTTGACGCAGAGTAAAATCCGTGGCGATGGTTGAAGTGCCTTGTACAGTAAAGCCCAGGATAACGAAGCACCGCTTCAGTCAATAATACAGGGATGTGACGGCACCCACGGAATCCAGATCTTGAAACTACATCCATGACTTCTTTCTGAGTCAGAAACTGCATGTAGCGATCAGCCACATCCGCAATTCATGGCCGAAAGTAGGTTACGTTTTGCTAGCTCGCATCTCAGCCTATCTAGTGACATTTGCGATGTATATGTGTCGGAACTTGCGTCGCTGTACGATAGTATCTGCCGAAACTTGCGTCGTGGTACCGTAATATTCTAGTGAGGGTTGCACCTACTGTTAATTCGATGTTGGAGCAGAAAAACAAGTATGCAATGACTCGTCTACTACTGTAAGTACTATAATACCCTTGAGAGTAGTTTTGTGCCTCACGTCATACGCACATGGTGCCATTGAAATCAAATATCTGCCGATTTCAAAGCTGTTAGTGTCGTTCAATATTAGTATTCATGTTATTTGAATGAACAACAAGTTAGACAGTAGCTAGACCGAAATGACACACCTTGCACAGCAGATACGCACGTAAAAATGAAAACTTGATGATAGATATCCAATAATATAATTAGTCAGTGTAAACTAAGGGCTGGACCTGCTTGGGCAGGACGACCACGCTTCTTTTTTCTGCGTTTGTCCTCAAATACCGGTCGTTTACCTGATGTTCCATAAAGGGTCATACCTAGCATCAATTGTACTGCTGTGAGATGAACACAACAACCCAATTTAAACCAGGTACGGCAACTACATTGGTGAAACTCTGGATGTACCAGCCAACCGCGAGCAGGTTGTGACTCGGCTTCGAACCCTCTTTCCGTAGCTGTCTCTCTCTCCACAGCGGAGGGCTTTCTCACCAGCGTAACCGGCTTATAATGTTGGAACACTTGGTACAACTTCCCGTTAGTGACCGCTATTGCGCTATCAGGTACCTGTTCAATTGACAACGCCTTTTCTGATTGCAGTTTGCGGTATCCGCGCAAAATTCCAGGCGACGTCCGAGTTTCCGTCTGGAATGGAGTCTCCAGGACAGATTTCAGCGTGCAACATTCCAGCAATTTAGTGAAAAGGACATTCAACCTCATAAGACGTCGTTGCGTCTGCTGTTGCTTGAACTGTCCGTTGAATTTCTCAATCGGATTGTTTGTTTTCGCCATTCCCATAGGAGTTTCAATACATTGCCAATGTCGATATGGACTAGTTATCCATTGTTGGATAAAATAACTACAGAAATCATGTAGTTCAGGGTCTCCTTTCCAATCCTTCACTGCGATCTGGATACGTGACTTCTTTTCAACATGGACTCGGGCATAGTGAATGCTGTATACATGACGATAAACACTTTGCTGCTTCGAATGGCTGAGTTGTGATGTGTGTTTCTTCACGTTTTTCATGACGTGGAAGAAACACATTATGAATTTTGGTCCCTGCTCAACGTTCAGATATTGAAAAGCTACGGCATCAAACGCGTTTCGCTGAGCTGCATCCGCGTCCATCATCACGTAGCTGATGCATGTTATTTCGGCTGTGATCCTCACGTACATATCCAATGTCGATCGAATAGCAACTTCCCATTGCGGCTGTTTAGTATCCGAAACAAGAAACATCGAAACTAGGTGAAACTGTCTCCACATATCCGACACTCCGATTGCAATGACAGGAAACCCTTTTGAGTTGAGCTTAAAAGTTGCATCAAGATGAATCATATACTGCGCGGCAAACTTCAATTTCCGGATTGTTGTTTTTGTGGCGAATCCGACGACCAGGGGTTCGTCCTCTGATCCTTTGCCTAACTTTGGATTGCCATACATGTCAACACAGTAGCCAAATGAAAAAGCTTCATTGTTACCTATAGAAGTCGAATACGGGTGCTGTAGAATAAGTTTCTCCATTTCATCGACAAAGTCGTTGTCATGGAGAATATTCTTTCGATAGTTGCGAACTCTTGTTTGAACTTGAGACAACAGTTTTTTAGGGTCCGCCTTCTCGATGTTGAACTTCTTGACCAATGCATTCATAACGCAGGCTGGTTTTTCACCGATCAAGGCTCGCTCTCGGATGAACGCTTGCATTCCAAGAGTAATGTCGTGATTTCGTGGTGACGACACGTTGCTCAAATGATGTCCGCTCTGATAAATGTCACTGCGCTTTGATTCTTGACAAAATAACACTTTCAGGAACCATTTACACGTCTGAATATCGCTAGTTAGGGCTGCACATGTGACTGAGTTACACTTATATCTGATATAGCGCATTTTGTGCATGTTCGTGTTAAGTGAACAGACTTGACACTTTTCTAACTGGTTCTTGGCGGTTAATGTTTTCTTCTGCTGGTCGAGAAACTCGTCCTTCTTCGCTTCATTTTCACATGAGTGAAGGAATGTCCAGCCGTAGTTAGACATTGGCAAAACACCAAGCGTCGGATCGATGAATGAGTAAAACAGTTCAGATATCGTAGTTGTACATTTCTGGAAGACTAAAAATAGTCTGTTTGACCAAAGGGCACACTATTTCGAGTCTGGCCAATCCAGTGCCACTTCCGTAGTATTCAACAGTCATCCACCAATGAATGTATTCGCGTCTGTACATTTGTCGGACTGCTCTGTAGAAATACCTCAGTCCTCTGTAATTGCATCACAGATTCTGTAGATTTGACACTATTTCTGTAATCCTACCCAATCTTCTGTAGATATGCCCGATTCTTCTGTAGATTTGTCCCTCGCTCTGGTCTCACAGCGTCCTCGAGGAGCTGAGAAGAAGTAGCCGGTGGACGAGCTAAGAGACAGTTGATACAGCAAGGAATCTGTTACAACATCTTGTACCAAGTAATTGCTACTGTTCACTGCAAATTGACGAAAGACTGAAGATGGAGGTGATGACGATCAAGTAGGATAGGCATACTGTTACTTCTAATCGGATGATGTTCATCCTGTGCGTTTCATGCAGGTGGTTCAAGGTGCAGTTGCTGGTAAAAATCAACCAATATACAGCTCCTGCATCCACGATTAATAGGGATAGAATGCAGCCATTGAACTAACATTATCCAGTTCGATGTATTATTGATGACCATGTAATGAATAGCTATTTGCATACACAATCTGCATAGATGTCGCTATTTTTTCATTTTCCAAGAAACATTTTCCATCATTTTCCATTATTATCCAATCATCATCGAGTTCGCGTTTTCTCACTTTGTAAATTGTATCCAAGTACGTCAGCATGGCAAGCACCGTGGAAGAGAATGAGTCCAAGTTATTGGAGCCGTATGCGTACATTAGCGAGTTACCGGGCAAGAACGTGCGTGGCAAGATGATCGGCGCCTTCCAGTCGTGGCTGCGTGCGCCTGCCGAGGCCGTGGAGAGCATCCAGAGCATTGTCGACCAGCTCCACAACGCCAGTCTGCTCATAGACGACATCGAGGACGACTCTGAGATGCGACGTGGCAAGCCAGTGGCCCACCAGATCTTTGGTGTACCAGCCACCATCAACTGTGCCAATTATGTGTATTTCCTGTCACTGCAAAAGTGCCAGGCACTGGGCAACTCAAGAGCCATGCAGGTGTATACGGGCGAGATGCTGAGACTCCATCAGGGTCAGGGTCTAGATATCTTTTGGAGAGACCATCTACAGTGTCCGACAGTGGACGAGTACCTTGAAATGGTGCAGAACAGTGAGTACAAGAGCTTCTTTCAGGGTAGTTTAAACTCTAGCTGAAGTGTTTTTCTTGGTGTTGTGGTTGATAGAGACGGGAGGGCTCTTTCGACTGGCGGTGGGACTCATGCAGGCCTTTAGTGACTGTACTCTGGACTTTATACCGCTGGTAAACGCTCTGGCCGTGTATTTCCAGATTCGAGACGATTATGTCAACTTGTTGGACGATGCGTACATGGAGAACAAAAGCTTTTGTGAAGACCTGACGGAAGGAAAGTTCTCGTTTCCGCTCATTGTGGCTATTCGCGAGAACCCACAGGATACGAGACTGCTTAGTATCCTAAAGCAACGCACTAAGAGCATCAAACTCAAACAATATGCTGTGGAATACTTGCGCGAGACAGGTGCCGTAGAACACACGCTGGCGAAACTTAACGCAACCGTCCAGGAAATTCGTGATGAGATTGCTTCGTTAGGAGGAAACCCAGCGCTAGAGCATATTGTGGATGGATTACACGCTACGATCAAGTAAGAATCCCACTATATACCAACAACGACTGCATAGTTAACACTTGGGAACACGACACTGATAGTCAAAGGAGAAGGAACAACTATCCATTTAGCTTGGTTAATCCACTACTCCGATTACAGGAGGAGTGTTTTTGTAAGTCTAACTCGTCCGTCCCCCCTCCGATATCTCGCTCACTTCTGGATCTTACGGCAGGCGTAACGCGAAGTGAACTTCACCGAGATCGTATCGATCTGTTGAAATTCAGTGCCGGTTTATATGTGTGTCAGCATGTTTGCCAGGTAATTCTTCGTCCAATGGTGTTCCTAGGAAATGCAACTGGAAGGGCCAGCGACAGGATTGACAAGAAGAGCAGAAACGTCATGGTCTGACGCGGCGCAGTCTAAACGGCGAAGAAACATAAGTAGGTTGAGGTGGCAGGTCGCGTCCTCTGTCGATGAGCATAGCCTCCTAACCCCCCGGTCAATTGCATGCGTCAGCATTAACCCAAATGTGATCAACCAGCCTCTCTAAAGTGTCGAGGAACCTAAATCATGGAGAAGAAATAGTCTGGTAGATGGCTTATCGGGATCTTCGTTGGGTTCGAGCTGAGCTGCATCCCGTAGACTTTACGCGCGTTCCCCTTCCCTTTATCCAAGCTCTATTATAGTATGGGGCTTCCCTTCCCATTCAAGAAGGTCGATCTGTCGCTTATTAATTTCAATTCGGACTCACGCATGTATGTTGTACAGACACAATCTGGTGTCACCAGGTCGTAAATGATTATAGTCGTTTGTACATTTTACAACATGTTATCCCTCAGTCTGTGGGCCACAGATACAGATTCATGCACGTACACGATTGACGAGTAGAATGATTACGTGGTATTCGCATTTTACTGATCCCGAAGGAAGCATATGTAGCTCCAGCCCCCCCATATGTAATTCTTAGCTAAGGGTATTCCAGGGTATATCAATACATGGTTCAACGCACTGTAAGTTTTTTTGTTTTGTTTACCACCTCTAGGTTATAAATTATACAGTCATTTCGCTTTCTCACTCGCCAGAAGCTGCCTCGGGTAGCATCAAGTAACAGTTGGCTACAAGTAATTGACGTATACTTGCCACCAAGTTCAGCTCAAGGCAGAGCAGCGACCTGCTTTCATATTCTTAATGAGCGGTATTCCAAGCCCAAGGATTCCAAGAAATCATCTGTAAAACAGCATCCCTCAGGTGAGAAGGTATCTCTTCGTGCCCGTGGAATGCAAATTTGCATTCTGGTATTAGAAGAGCATACCGTATGTATAAACTAGTCACGTATCTAGTCACGTATTCACAATCTGTAAATCACAGATTCTTGTTCTTTAACAAAGAACAGTGTTAAATGGATAACTTTAATAAGTATAATTTATGCAATCTGTAGCCCTAGAATTGTTGTGCTAAAAACGATACCGGTAACAAATTGACAATTTACCATGACCAGATGGGATCTATTTTTAAGATCTGTTCAGTTGTAATCGTAATTCACGATTGCTTCCTAGCCCTGGGCGCTGGTCCTCATTTCAGCACTTATCAATTCACGACGTACACTACAACGAGCCATCGATGCGTCTCCACTACTTGCTGCTGACAGTAATTGCTGCCCTCCTTGTCTGCTGTGGCGGTGTGTTAGCGAGTACCAGTAGTCCTGATGCTCGTCAGAGAAAGCTGAAGATGGAGATCCCGGACTTGGTTTCGTCGGGCGGTACTAACAACCGCTTTCTACGAAATCACGAGACGTATAACGGCAGCAATGGCGACGAAAGTGAAGAGAGAGCTGGTCAAGGACTTCTTAACAAGTTTCTCGGGAGAAATGACCTCACAATGAAAAAGCTATCCAGAATGATGAATGACGACGAGTTCAAGCTGAAGATGTTTCAGAATTGGGACAAGCACCAGCAGAGCCTTGGCAAGATCAGAGAAAAAATGTTTTTGGAACTAAACCCACGGTACGAGAAGCTTCTGCTAGAGTACCTGAACGAGTACCAGCGCACAGGCCAGAAGCTCAAAAAGTTTAAACCTCGCAAACGTCCTACTGGCAATCGGGTTCGTTTTGGCGAGGTGAAATATGCTGATGACTTGGATAATTTTCACATATAGCTTTCAATTCACTTGGTTGTTTTTACATCTAGCGTCACCTATAAGCGCTAGTTCTCCACAGTGGTCGATGAGCAGTAGGTTGACGGGACTCCATGAATAATGCATCTCCAACCACATCGTTCACGAGCTACTTGTCTAGAACCACGTGTAGGCGTAAGTGACCAAAATACTACTTGTTCTTCGTTCTCAAGACCGCAAGTGATGCACGGTACGAACATTTTGTTTCCAAAGCCTTAGGATTGAGCTTGGTCATCTACCAGACGGCGCATTACGTTGGTGTGACCATCCATAGCTCTTTGACTAGTGTCCGACATAAGGACCTCGTACGAAGAGTTGAGCTACCTCGAGTTGGCCTGACAATCGAGAAATAGCAATAGACATGCCGTTCAAGCTTGCTCAGGATGGCAAAAAGAACCTCGCCATGACGGTGAGATAGTAAACGCATCAGCTGATTCACTAGGATGCTTCTGTAGAGATGGACTGATCCACAGTAAGCTTTAAACCACACTCGGGAAATTTCTTGTTGTCATTTACTAATTTATCGATGGTTAACGAGGTAGTCCTATGTGTTGCACTCGTTGTTCTTATGGCCTCATGCTGCTGTGTAAAGTTTTTCTCCCTTGTGCCCAACTTGGCCCTTGGCCAGGCCAAGTGGTTAATATGCTTTCAGTCAAGGGAAGGCTGTGTCTACCTTCGTTCAATCGGATAAAGCTGCTTAATATTCTACCAGCGATTGCTGGAGCAGTTTGCGGTCGTCTGCTTCAACGCTTCCAACTCCAGAATACTAGACCACCTTCATAATAAAGCGGGAATTACCAACAAGGACAAACAAATAAGGGAGAGCAAAGGTCACGTCGTCAAGCTGAGCTTGCTGAGTCCATTGGCTGACTCGGTGGTCATGGCTCGACTCTGCTAAACGGTAAGTGGTCGTCTCAAACCTCAGCACCAGACTACCTCAACATGACACGCCGACAAGCAGCCAACGCGGTGAGCTGAATGCACCACGTCTCCCTCCATCTCCATACGTCCCACGAGGTGATGTGGAGGTCAAGCAGCGGTCGTGTAGCCACAGGACGAAGATGTCCTTCGAACCCTATCGAAGGCTGTAGGACGCCCAGTATCAGTAGGTTGATGAGCGCCATTTAACGTGGCAACAACAGTGGCACGTATCAGGTACAACTTAAATTCATGGTACAAGTACAAATTTCGCGACGGTACGAACTGCAGAGATCTGGACTCCAGACTGGAGAATTTGTGTTGGCCGATCGCAAGATTGTTCTTACTGATGTGTCTGTCTGTGACGGACTGCATTTGAGTTAGCCACACAGCAACCGAAGCCATAAACCATATAATTCCAGGCAAAGCAACTTCCGACACCGAACAGTGTTTACCAAGATGGTTGTGCTGTGGTCGTAGTCATCTCATTTTCCGAACCGATCAAAAGGGAGTTGCACTTCTGTCCATGTGCCTTCTACTTCTTGAATCACATGGTGTTTCTTGGCGTCCCACTGCCGCTATTGTATTCAAATTGCTCGTGACGAAGGTCGGAATGTCAAGAGGGTCCGCAACCATCATCAAGGTATCGTTTCTAGCCTTAGCGTCCATCCCCAAAGACGCTGCGAGCATTATTCCTGATGCCCGTGCTACTCTCCTCCGAGCCATTTACCTGCCACTGCAACTCCGGCTTGGATCAGACTCTTGAACCATACGACCCCACAACCAGACGCTGTTGTCTTGGTGAGACCTTGACACTTCAACTCCACGTCAGTCCAAAATTCGCCCGCTTTGTCACAGTCCATGGACGCCATGCACCCCACCGCAGGGTACCTCTTTGCCGAGGAGCTAGATATCCACTTTATGGTTCTCGACGACTTCCACTCAATGTTATTCCAAGACACCTCAGTCACCTCTAACCAATCGGATAGTTGTGCTTCACCTTCGTCGGTGGTCTATTTACCTCCGTACTACCCCCCACTTGACGGGTTTGATGATCCGGTCATTAAACAAGAAACTCCGATGTTAATCAATGAAGTAGAGTTCATTAAACCAGAAACTACGCACTACCAACTGCACTATCCACAATCAGTTGTAAGTGACGAGGACAAGGAGCGTCTTCGACGACGTCAACGTGGCTACGAGAAACGGTATCGCGGTCGCAAGAGAGTGAGTACCATCGTCACCCGTTAACAATATCACTTAAACCAACCGACTATCCTTGTGTATTTTTTCAGCGAGATCTCAAGCTGCAACGAGATGCGTGGCTCGCACTTGAACTCAAGCTGGACGCCACCCGCAAGAAATATTGCAGACCGTACGTTCGCACGGAACAAAATGGTCGTGATTCACTGAGGTACAAACTGCTTTTGCTCAAGTTGGAGGAACGTGCCCTCCGACAGGACCACATTGCCATGCGTTCGCTCGAGTCTTGGGAACAGATCTCTCGCATTCGTGAGTATTCGGACAAGGAAGAGCTCCGTACTGCGAGTGAGTGGCGTCACAGTGCCGACAAGGTCGTCGGACGCTGCGGTACGCTCGGACCTAATCGGTTCCACCCGTACGCACCTTTGGAGCAGCGTCACTTTACGTGGTGACGTACCATCGACAGGCCCATGAACTACATTATTTTATCCTTCGGTAGAAAGTGACAGAATTTCTGAAAGTTAAGCAAGGGAAGACAACGTAAACTACAATACATCATTCACCAAAGTATTAGCATAGCAGGTAGTACTGATCAGGTAATTCAGCAGGAGGTTTATCAACGTGGTAAGGTGGGAGACAATTTAGCGGCAACCAGCTAAGTCGGATCTGCTCGTTCTGGCTACAAGAAACGATGTCCATGGACCCACTTCGTGGTGATTTTGCAGCTTCAATACCGACCTGTCTGCACCATCAACGCGAGTTCCCATGGAATGACCCAAGCGTGTCCCATTGGACCAACGAGTCGGTCTTGACAGTAGTACGCTTATCTAGCTAGACTAGGAGCACTTGACACCTCGCATTGAGCATTGAGAGTAGCTCCGAGCTAACTCAGACATGGGAGCCATTCGTGAAGCTCAATCGAACGATACCCCCAGATCTCGTCTGACCGAAGCGAGGGTTCATTCCACAATCCTCGCGCTTCCGTTGACATGGTCAGTGATATCGAACTCGTTGCTGTGTGCAACTTCTTGAATGAATTGAGTCTCGCTGAGGTCATCCAGTTACACTCGGATGCAACTTCATTCGAGACTGAAAGCATCAACAGCGACGAGTCTTTCGTGACGGGTATCACGTCGGACGAAGATGCCGACAGTGATCATGAATACCCTCCATTGACAAAGAGTAAACGGAAGGCAAAGTCCGAAGCGGAACGAGTACGTCAACGGGTATACGACAAGAAGTGTCGGTCCAAGAAAAAGGTGAGTTCGGGTAGCACGAATTGACGGGGTAGAAATGCTAACGAATGGTGTGACCAACCAGACCATTAATGAAACCTACCGCGAAGCTTTCATGGCGGCACTCAATGAACTCATTGAGCTCATGCACTTTCGACTGGTGCGAACTGAGAAAGAGACGAATGTGCTCTGTCTTGCCAAGAAGAATGGGCGTGTTGTGTCACTGGGTAATGCTACTCATCAATTGGCATTGAACCAAGGAGTGATCAACTGCATCCTTTCATGTGCAGCCAACTGGGAGGCGTATAAGAATGGGGACTCGGGTAAATTCTTCTTGCGGGGTTTAGCTAAGGACATTCATGATCTCTTGGCTCATTTACTAGAACTGGGAGAACAGTTAAGTGTAGCTACCGCAGAGTTGCGATGGAGAGTGGAAGGAACGACCACGGGAGTGTGGGTGTAATGTAAAATAAAATGACTGGGTCTGTCTAGCTTGAAAGCGACACCTTGTAAAATTCAGTCGTCTCCCTCTTGCACCGTCTACCATTGCATGAAGTGGTGTCAAAGGTCCCTCTTCATCGTGAGGAGCTCTGTAACAACTAGACGTTAGTGTAATTCCTGATCGACCAAGCCGGAGCCAAGAACATTGTTGAAGTGGCTCATTGCAGACCTCATTCTTCCTTTTGCGAGCTGGTAGCATGAGCGACATCGAGTTGGCAGCAGTCTGGGGTTTCTTAAACGACGCGACTATCGATGAGATCGTTGGGGGTGGTTTGGTCACTGCTAGTGATGCAGCGAGCTTTCTCAAAAGTGCATTCGAGTCTTCCGTCGTGGTGTTTAGTGGTGAATCGAGTCCGTCCAACTCTTCTATTGCATCAAGCAATTCCGACGATGACATGACATCGAGTACCAAGCGACCAAAGAAACTCGAAATGTCCAAAGACCAACGTGAACGGCAGAAAGGATACGATAAAAAGTATCGGATGAAGAAAGATGTACGTTCAATGGGCTGATACTTATGTAAATTTTGGATACTCACTACTACAACTTGTTGCAGGGTAAGAGAGTCGAAGCAGCGAAAGCTTTCGTAGCGGGGTTAAAGTTGCTCAACTTATTGCTAGAGGACCGCGTTCAACGGACGAGGAGAGTATCAGCGACCAAGAGACTGCTACTTCTCAATAAAGATGATCAAAAGTTCCCCGACTATGATAGAGACTTGCAAATGATCACTCAAGAAGCCAAGACACAACTGGGACTGAATCAAGCAGCGACAACTTACATCGAGTTATGGACAGCAACTTGGACGCTCAGTAAGATTGAGAAGGGCAAGTTCTTCTTGAGGTCGTATGTAGTGGACATTGAAGCGTATATTGAAGGACTCGTGAATCTTGGTGAACAATTGGCTGAGTGCACAGCGGAACTCGAGTGGTGCATGGACCGTGAGGAGTGTGGATTTAGTATTGATTCAGTCTAGTTGTTTAACGACTTCAATGTAGTTCAAAGTGACCACCAATGTCTATATTGTGTACCGTCTACCAAAGAGTGGTTTCACGTTGAACCGCTCAACCTAGGAGCACCTCAACAACTCGACGATGGCGCACTGCCACACATAACCAGATACGGAAGGTCTACGGAGAATCTCAGGTTGACAGTAAGTGTGCTCGTCATGAACGACATCGATCCGACGGCGGCCATAAGTTCCAATGTTATGGCTCCAGGAATCTGGAAGCCACTTTGGTGGCAGCACGCAAAGAAATAAAGAAAACTTTTTTGCTGCAGCATTTCATTCAGACGATACCAGCGGTAACGGGGATACATAGAAACGAAAATTCGTTATATTTCCAGGTCGTGCTTTTATTACGGGTTATGTTCGTAGGTATGCAAGAAAATCTGAAAAATACTCACCATCTCGGATTTTCCAGCTTCATCCTGTCGATTGCATCTCGGCATCTTCACAGCTTTTGCCTCGTCCACCTCGTTGTGGAACGTACCAACAATGTTTGATGGCAATTCCACCAACACCTGTCGAGTCCACATCTTTCGTCATTGACCAGCTATCATCGAAAGTGTTGAAACTCACTTTCAACCACTTCGGAGAGATATTCAGTGAGAAAAAGCCGTATGGATAATGACCAGCAGCCCAGACGTTCTCAACATAGTCTTCTGCGTACGGAGGAATTCCACTGGGTGATTCGTTCTGGATGCCACCACCTGCACCATTTTCAATGAAATGGGTCTTGAACGCAGTATAGTCGTGTTTCTCGCCGTGGGTGTGACCGTACAGAAAGAGCTGAATGCCTAGGCCGTCTAATAATTCACGCCAGTTTTCAGCTGGGCCTGGTGCGTAGTGATTGTACGGTGAATAATGAGTATTCACGATTTTCCAAGTTGCATTGGAGGCTTTGGCTGCCTCCACCAGCTTTTCCCTCGAGTCGTCACCCCATGCTTGCAGTTTATCCATACAGGCATCGAACATGCCGTTGTTACCACCAGCACAAAGACTATCGCCACGCTTGACATTCTCGCACATGTCATCGTCTTTGCCAGAGTATCCATAACATTGGCAACAAATCTGCTGAGCTCCGTGTGTGTCGGCGTCATTTGTGTCGAGATTGAAGATATCAATCGTCAAATTTGACGTTGGATCAGCGATTGAGTGCACGAAAAAATGGTCGGGCATTATCCACCGATTGTCTTGCGGACTCACATATTGAGATTGCAAAGTGAACTTCTGGTCCAGTGCCGACAACAACTCGTCCGTTGATCCACACTCTACTGCCTGTACTCCATCCGTGCACACAAAACTAGCGCCTCCGTAGTCGTGGTTGCCCATGACGTTCACCCATGGAATTCCAGCTAAACTTGGTGCGTTGTACTTATCCTCAAACGTTTGCTGGAAGCGATAGGCCTGGTCCGTTGTGCTATGCAAACCATCCCAATAGAAATTGTCTCCATGACCGATCACGACGGATGGACGAGGCTGAGCTGCTGCTGCAGCCTGACCCAACAGAATGGCCACATACTCCATCGCATTGTAGTCCAATACAGTGAACGTTTTGCGACGAGAGCAGCAAGATCCACCGTCTTTGGCAATTGTGCGACCCCAGTCACCGATAGCCAAAGCAGAGAGCGAGTAAGTCTCAGTTAAGGGATTCGCGGTCTCCTCGTCTTCATCCGACGATCCACTAGAGTTATCCTTCTTGAATCTATGCAGTGGGTTCGTCGTCTTGGGCTTTGTTTTGGAATCTGTTGTGTTTATGAGTTCATCAGCACCTTCACTCGACTTTGTGGAGGCATGGGAGCTTGATACTGTACGATGACTACAACAATTGCGGCGATGAGAGTTAGCGTCACAAGAACACTAATCACGAGCGCTCTCTTCTGCATTTTTACCACTCCCAGCAAGGGCGCAAGGCGAATTCTGACGTCTCAGGTGTCTCGAGACGATTTTGCCATCAATCATGTGATTATGCATTACGATCAATCAAGAAAACTCGTGGAGCTTTCATGAGAAGGCCTCTGTCTCGTGCTGCATGATTAATTTTGAAGTCAGTCCATCTTAATTTGTCGATGTCGCTGCATCCCATGACATCTCTCACCTGTCTTAATTTTTGGACGTCCATGAAGCATGTTGGTTCTTTTCGAGAACCTGAGCATCATAGACGACAGTCGCGACAAAGTTTCCGCAGTCAAGAGCTACTAGCTTCGCTCACGCTTTCAGCTGAGGCTATCACGCTTCGATCGAATCCTGGAGATGTAGAAGAAGCTGCAGCTCGCGCTGCATCACGAAGAACCAAACGGAGATCGACATCTAAAGTCGTGAAAACCGAGTCTTCTGCCTCACATCATGCTGTTCACGATCTTGCAAGCGTCACGAGTGCGAAAATACTGGCCATGAAGAAGCTTAAGTCCATGCGTAAATATCGTCTGGGCGTACATGGATCACTCCGCGAAGATGTAGAAGATGACAGCGAAGTACTGGATGGCCAACCGATCAGAGCTAGACACAAATCATTGGCTCCAATGATTCATACTCTTCTGCCAGGACTGATGCAGTCGTCCCATTTACCAACCAGTCCCACAAAATTTATACGAGAGAAGCATGATATCGGTAAATTCGAGACTCACGACAGGAAATGGAAAGCTACTATCGACGGAGAAGTTGAGAAGTTCATGTACCCCAGTTTACGGCTTGAGACGCTGTACTTGCAAGAGGACGGTTTAGATCCAGACGCAATCGATGACAGTGATGATAGCACTACCAAGCCCATGCCATCCCCAAAGACAATCGACGAGGTCCTAACGAGCACCTCGAAAGTTAGTTGGGAGCTGGAGCACGTAATTCCCAATCCAGTTCCAGCTGGTCCTGTTCAAGTGGTTGATAGCAAGCGATTGATATTTGACCAGAAGCTCCAGGATGCTGAGGTCACATTGCGCAAACGCGAAGCTGCTTCACTGAGGTTGAACAATGTTCCACCGTCTATAGAGCATCATGTCGATGGAGTACACGCAAGAAGATTAAGTTCTTTGGAGAAGTTGGGATCCGTAAATGAAGCTGTACCTCCACTTGATCAAGAGCCAGACTCACCTCGACAACAACCGATTCCTCGACTCCCGCAAGCACGAAAGTATGTATCCAAATCTATCACCTCTTGACCAGTTGTGAATTTTCTGACACATATTGTTTGAGCAGGTGTATTAGAGAGATTCAGCGACATACAACACATGCCGGTCAGATCGAATACTATGCTGACAAACAGCATCTCTTCACAAAATGGAAAAAGGTCGAAGGTTCGCAGCACCATCAGCAGTTGAGCCCTCTTCCTCTGCATAAACTTCAGCATGTATCCATGACGAAAGTTCTGATGAAGACAACTTTGACAGAGAGCTAGAGCCTGAAGTTGATGACGAAGCGAACCAACCATTTGGAAATTTGTCCCCGCGTTCTCTCTTTTACCATGAATGTGTCAAGAACCAGATCTTACCAGAACCAATATTCTCGAGAATTAATGAGTAGCAGCTCCAGTTTCTCAGCCTCCCACTGCGCGAGTTGTGTCAACTTCTTCGTCAATTGCAGCTCTAGCGTCAATACTCATGAACACATCAAAGAAGCACAATCGTTCTGGACGTGGCAAACGCCGTCACCTTGCTCTAGAGCTGCAACAATTCGGACTTGGAGATTCCAAGATCATCGCACTGTCCAAATCGCTTCGGGGTTTCCAAGCCATCCAAGTTCTCGACCTTAGCGATAATCGTCTCACCGATGCGTCTATCATTCCATTACTCCAATCGCTTGCAGCTACAGCTCCTATTTCGTGTGATATCAAGTCTTCACCTACTTCCAGCGCCGCAAGACACGCAGACAACCATTCATCCAAAGCGAAGCTGGTTGCTGCTGTTGCTAGATTGGAAGGAGGGTGTATTCTCACGGTGCTCAATCTTAGCAAAAATGAACTTGGTCGAAAGGATGCCAGCAGATTGCACGTTTCCTGGCTATCTGCATGAATCTCATGGACTTGGATTTATCACACACGACATTAGGAGGTGACGATGAAGCTTTCGCACCAGTCGCCGCTGCAATCGAGTCGCACCCAGCCTTAAAGAGAGTAAATCTCTCACATAATTCAATCGGCGAGCGCGGGGGCGTTCTTCTGGGGACAATGCTAACGAACCCTGCTTGTGTTGTGCGAGCTCTTGACGTGTCATGGAATAGCATTCGTCGAAGTGGTGCTGTGGCTTTGGGCATTGCGATGCGTACCAATACATCACTTCGAACGCTACAAATGAGCATGAACCGATGTGGTGACGGAGGTGGAGAGCAGTTAGCTGCGGCACTCGCATGCAACACGACTCTCATGCAACTGGATCTGTCACACAATGCATTGACGGGGGTTAGCGCAGTGGCCTTTGGCTTCTTTTTGCGTGATAATCAGTCCCTCCGAGCGCTGGATATGAGAGACAACAGCCTTGGAGAAGTTGGTGCGCGTGCACTTCTGCGTGCTATCGCCTTGGGATCTCGCTGTGAGATTAATTTGTCCGTTCACGACCTCGAAACATCCACTATCACCTCAACCACGGGAGTAAGTGGTTCTCCAATATTTGACGCAAATCTACCGTCAGTATCGTCTCCGTTTGAGCTTCGAATGGGTGAATCACCTTATGCATTTGCAGTCGCGAGTGAGTTAATCAACGCGGCTGTGGTTCAGCGACGATGTGTGCTCGCGGAACTAAGTTACGAGGGCAGTACAGTCGGTGATACACTTCAATCTGCCGGCACTGCAAAGATTAGAGCCAAGTCAGCCAAGAAGAGGATCCCTTTAGCTGTCGACCTGGAACGCCGTTGTCTATACAGCGTTGCAGACTCAAGTAAAACTCCGTGGAAGTTGCCAGCCTGGGGAATTCTGCGAGCGACTGCTACTTTCATGGCCCCACCACTCCCACGAGGTCCCGTGTCTTGGCTAGATGAGGACTCATGCTTGGGTCTCATTCAAATCGTCAAACGCGGTTTTTCGTCACGAGATATGATGAGTTTGTTGGATCTGGTGCTGGTTGATTTGCAGCTAACGACCACGCAGGCAACGTTTTTTGTCAGCCACCTACAAGCCTCATTGCCAAAGATGGAGCTTCTCGGTCGACTCTGGCCTTGTCTAATCGATGGAGAGAACGCGTTTGACTTTTTACAGCAACACTTGACTCAAGCCGAGCAGTGGAGACTCATTGACCGCTTCGGGCCCGTGATGGTGCAGTTCTCGACGGCTAACCCAACAGGGCATTGGACTTTGACACTCCGAGATCCAAGACATCGGAAGCTCGCGCTCTGGTTTGCTTCTTTAAATGCACACCATGCGGCCATCATAACGCGCTATCACCCCAAGCGTACAGACTGTAGTCAGTACGGACGTGGCTTCCATTGGCGCAACGTAGTCTTTAACCAAAAGCGCATTCAGCTGACCTATGCGTTCTTCGATCGTCTGCCGCGAGATGGAGTGCTCGAGTTTGACTACGTCTCACCTCTCCGTCCCGAAGACAGATATCTTGAAGACAATAACGTCGAATATCAAGATGCTATGGATGTCGACCAGACCCAAATTCAAACGGCACAACTTGCTATGTCGGACGACTTGCTCGCTACCTTGTTGGCTCAGGTAGGTGCCGAGGTGTGCGCTGTCTACGTGCCCATGCACAAACGCCAGAATCTCAAGTATCAATTGGTCTTGTTCCACGTCGCTATTGCTGCTCGTCGAGTATTAACGCGACAAGCACATCACGTACTTCAGCATTTCCCCAAGAACTATGAATCGGGTCGTCTACGCGCGTTAGTGGCGATGCACCACGCTATTGTAGACTTGGAATGCTTTGGCGAATTGCTGGAACGACTTGCCTTAACGGATCGACTGCGTGTGTATGTGAACTTGGGCTATCTCAGCACAGTAATGCCTTTGGCACTTGATATGGATTTCGAAGTCGACTTCACTCGTGAAGACGAAAAGATGCTACTGAGGGCGCTGGTCGATTTGTCCATATCCTGCCCCATGGATATGATCCGCATTGACAGTACCCGTTCAACTGTTCTCATTATCTACTCCATGTACCAAACCAACACGGTCCCAGCTACAGGTCGCATCTGTTTCCGCTACGTCACGCATCAGGGGGCAAATCGTCTGGAATGGTTACGCGGTCGTCAACAGATCTATCGCCATTTTCTCTGCGGTGACCGACTGAAAAGTTTAAATGATTCTGCTGCTCTTGCACTCGTAGCAAGCACTGGTAGTAATGATAACAGCAATAGCAACACCAACGGTGTCAGTAGCAATCCGACAGAAGGTAGCAACTCAGCGACAGCTCCAGTGTAGAATGCCTTCACCCTTTTTGAGTATATTTTTCACCGCCGATCTAGAAGATGTCAATGTTAATGATCTTGATGTCCTGGAGAGGCTTGTCGAACTTGTCAACTCGTGCACTTTCGATGCTCGAGACGGTATCTTTGCCATTCTCCACACGGCCGAAAACAGTGTGTTTGTTGTCTAACCATGGAGTTGGCACAGTCGTGATAAAGAATTGCGAGCCGTTCGTACCAGGACCAGCGTTGGCCATCGAAAGTGTGAACGCCCGATCATGTCGTAAGCTGCGGTGGAATTCGTCTTCGAACTCGCCACCCCAAATGGATTCACCTCCCGTGCCATCTCCAAGCGGGTCACCCGTTTGTACCATGAAGTTCTTGATTACACGATGGAAAATGAGATTGTCATAGTATCCGTTGCGTGCGTGCGTGCAGAAGTTTTCTACTGTCTTGGGGCATTCTTTGCCGAACAACTTGAACGTGATATCTCCCATGGTTGTGTGCATGACAGCCGACTCGCCAAGCACCTTAGAAGAGCTCGACTCTGTCGCTACCTGTGTCTCCTCAAGAGTAGGTTTCTCATTAAAGACATCACGGCCAACACCGGCGCTCCCGTCTCCTTCATCTTCTTCAGGCTCCCGAGATGAGAAGAGAAAGAAGCGATTGCGCTTGAACGACGTGCAGAACAGCGTCGGGTCGATGGTGTCGCGCTCATTCGCAGCGTCTGACATCACTTCTGCTTCGTGTTTGAGTCCAGACGCTGCCTTCAAGTGCTTCTCGAACTGTGTATTCACCTTGGGTTTTCCTTGGAACAGACTGAGACGCAAGAATCGATCCGAGCTCTCGACCTTGCCGAGCACTTTGACGACCTTGTTCGTCTCGATGTTAACCACTTTGATACCCGCCAGCGTCGCGTACAAAATAAAGTGTCCGGACTCGTCGAACACGCAATTGGACACGGCGTCCGAGTCAGCCAGCTCACGTTCGACGGCCGCCCGACGACCAAAGTCGAGTGCATCCAGATGCAGTGAGCCATCGGCCTGTGCGTCCTCAAACACGGCCAAACTCTCGTCGTACTTGCGTCGCATCTTGCCCGTAGTGAACCGAAAGACTCGAATCTGTTTGTCCTTGGCCGTGACGACAAAGCTCTGGCCATCACGCGAGACATCGATCGCCGTCACGTACGTCTTGGACTTGGCCAGTTCGTAGAGATCTGTCTCGCCCTTAAACTTAAACTTCACGACTCCTTTGTCCTTAGTAGGGAACTTGTACGTGTCGGCGTCCCAATACTCAATGAGGCCCTTTTGATCGGCCGAGATGACACAGTTGGCCACGGGGTTGTAGGCCACTACAGTGACCGGAGCTGCATGAAGCTGATTGATCGTGTGCACAGGCTCATTGGCCGAGCTCTCGGCCGTGTAGATCCGTAGGGCCGAGCTGGCCTGGTCGGCCACGACCACCTTGGGGTCGATGGCCCCTTTGGCCGAGATCCAGCAGCACTCGGCCGGCGTGAAGGCCACACTGAGCATATTGACCATGTCAAAGGCCAGCACGTCGTAGAACTTGATGCTGCGGTCGGCCGACGTGCTACAGAGTCGAAGGCCGTCGGCCGACACGGCCAGGCCACGTACGTCCTGGAGGTGGGCCTTGTAGTGCTTGACGAACTCGATGCCCTTGGCCATCTTCTTCCAGAATTTGACGTGGCCGTCCACGCTGGCCGTCACGATGAACTGCGTCTCCGGGGCCACTAAAACGTGGGAGACCGTGGCCCGATGCATGAAGCTGCGCTCGTACATGGCCGCACTCGGGAGATTCTTGAGGTACGCGGCCTCGAACGGTAGTTTCTTGTGCTTCTTCTTGGCCGGCATCGGCATCGGCATTGGCATTGGGCCGTCGTCATCAGAGCTGGCGTCGCGCTCATGCTGCGTCTTGGACGACATGTTGATTGACTGGTTAATTTCGGGGTTATTTTCGAGGTCAGCCTTGAATTAGGTATTAATTAATAAGGTAGGAATTACGGATAAAGATTAAGAGTTAATTGAGCTAAGAATTGCTAATTAGTAGTTCTTAAAGTTCTGGCCTGTGCAAACAGGAAAACGCGCTTAAGTGAACCATTCGGCTAAGTCCGAGAAAAAGATTATTACATGTTTTTAGATTTTTGGATCCGATTTTATTATATTCGGATATTAAATTCGATTTAATTTTTGTTATATTTAATATATTTTTAAATTTTGTCAAAGTTTAAAACAGTTTGTTTACGATTTTAAATTCGGATATCAATTCGTGAAATATCTCTAGATTCTTAGCAAATGAACGTCCTGATGGAGACATGGTAAAAACAGGATGCATAGTGGAAAATCGATATGGATTCGCTGGCATATCCGTCTCAGTGTAGCAGCAAATTCGCATGCGAACGCACACGATGTCCGCATTGAAAATCGAGAAACAATTGAACTTAGCGCGAACGAAAATCTTGTGAATCATGGTGTAAACAAAGTCATCGACCTGTAAGAAACAGGAAGACCTGCTAACAGTAGGTCAGCACTAGAGTTGGAGTAGACAGCGTAGCAAAAATAATGGTATAGTTCTCTAAACTACTTCGGTCTACAAAATTGTGCAAAGCATTGACTTGAAAATATTCATGTGGTCACACAAAAACGGTTTCATAGACCAAATTGATGTGCTACTAAACTGAAAGTTAAAACTGCCCCGCACCCAAGCCTTTTCAACCGAAACCAAGGCCACATTAGCTCTATTTCGTACTGAACGTACCTGTAGGTGACAATGCTTTCGTACTGCTGCCGATTGCTTCTCCATCAGCGTGAGGATGGCGTGTTATGCGTGAAAAACTCGCGCCGACATCACGGCGCTATTGAGTCCGTCTCGTGATACCAGTCATACAAAGTTGTCAAATATGTAGTCCCTGGTTCCGGTGCAGCAGTACCACTGGTAGAGAAGCAGACATTCTCCTCTCTGTCCAAAGCGGTAGGCATTAAAACACGCATTATGAGAAGTAGTTGGCAGCGTCCCGTTTTGTATCTGGTGAAGTCTACTCTATCTGATACCCTAATCTTAACATACACAAGTTCCGACATCTACTCTATTGCTTAGCGCACGTTGGGTGCCCTATTGGTTTGCCATGGATTTCAGCATTAAAAGTTTTGTAGGGAGTTCATAAAAATTAAAAATATGGACGTCGTTGTCCACACTGACGGGAAGAAGGGGTTCAAACTCTATACAGAAATTACAAGATCCTATTTGATTTCTACAGTAGTGATGGTCTACCGGCCAGGTTGACACCGAGCGAGTATGTCGCAATAAATCGCCACTTATTGTGTATGGTTGCACTTGCAGAGGTAGAACTGAACGATTCGAGCAAGATGCTGTCAAAGTTCACAGTCAGATCGGTTGTTCTTGAACAAGGTAAACTTTCTTATAGAAAATTGCATCTATCAATTTACTAATGTTGCTCTTAGGGCGGATTTTGTGCGTGCGACGAGTTAGCGTTGGCTATCCCGTGTCTCCCTACGATACGGAATTGTCTAAGCACGTGAAGAGAATGGTTGGTAGATTGAATTCAGATCGCAACCTCCTCAATCATCTGACTTTAACACGTTGGCTGTCGCCGTGATGATGGTCAAAGTTCAAGCTTAGACAGCGTTGCAGCACGAGTTTGCGCTGGTGCTCAATCAGCTCCACTTCGGACGGCAAGACGCATGCCAAGATTATGGTATGGCAAGTGAGTGGATTGGGGCACGCAGTTTGTATATCGAGTGGGGGCTGGCACGCGGCTCTCGCCGTTAGTGGTCGATGACACGCTCTCACTTCCGCTTCATGTAGGAGTGCGTGTTGGAATGTCTATCCGGGACCTGACGAGATGTAAAGTGAAGGTGTTGCTAAGGTTGAGAGCTCAGGTCCATATATGGGAACGGGCAAGGACCCGTGAGTGTTGGTCAGAATTCTAGCTAATAATCAATACATGTCAGTCTTCATATTTCGTTGGCGTGCGCTAAGAGTGCCTGGAACAGGTCTGTGTTCCAACGGGGTTAAGAGCCCAAAGTACGGGAACTTGGCAGAGTCCAAGATGAATCCAATGGAATACACTAGTGATGGAGTGCCGAAGAATTGGGATGGAAAAGATTGGACAACCTACAAGTGGGCTATGTTGACTGTGTTTGAAGAGAAAGATTTGAAGGACATTGCTGTCGGTACAATAACCAAAGCAATGCTTCAGGCGGCCACAGCTGAAAGCAGGAGGAGTTCAAGCACAAGCGGATCAAGATTAAGCGCATGGTCGGAACATCCGTTCCTCCAGAAATTTTCAGCAGATTGGTGACAAAGCGACCGGTTCGGAAATGCGGACAGAACTGTGTGACTTGTTTAAAAGCAAACAAAGTGAAGCGGCAAGAGCTTATACGATTTGTCGCTTGGTAACAGATGAAACTGATGCCGGGCGAAGATGCAAATCTTCACCTTTGCAAGATGTTCAGAGTAAGAACAGAATTGATGAACTTGAATTATAGCATCGAAGACATGGATTTGATTGAAATGTTGCTTGAAAACTTGCCTTGTCAATGAGAGTTTGAAGTCCTCAATTCGATATGGTGCAGATCTGAGTTTATACACACCTAACAAAGTTTGTGAGTTAATTCGTGCGGCCGCAGCTAGACAAATTGATTTTCGAATAAAACGAGGTGGTAAGCGTGATCGAGGCGAGCATAAAAGCGAAGGCGGAAAAGGTGATCAAGGGAAATTGGGTCACCCGGCCAAATCAAAAGAGAAATCCCGAGCATGTTACGTTTGTGGTAATGAAGATCACATTAACGTCAACTATCCAGAAAAGGCGAAGAAACTGAATGGTGCTGAGAATAGTGATTCGAAGCGGGAACCACGGAGTAACTGTACTATTCGTCGGGACAATGATGTCCAACCCGAACTCAGTGACGAAGACCCAGGTGTAGCGACAGGCATGATGATACACGGTCTAACAGGTGTGAAAGTCAATGAACAACCTGTGAATGGTCTGATTGCAGAAGTTCCAGAAGGTGCAGAAGTTGCAGGAATTACTGGATTGGAGCGACACGTGATCAAGTACCAGAAGGACGTGTTGATGACGGTGTGGTTGATGGTCCGACTACAGAGCGTATAGTAGGACAGAACCAAGAAGCAGCAGCAACCAACACAAGTTGCTGGTGGTATTTTGATACTGCATCAAACTCTCACGTAATTGGTAATCGATCTTATTTCGTAGCATGTACCGAGGACTCAAAAGACATGCAAAGTGTGCATGGAGTAACACCGAATTTAGCGTCTCGTAATTGCCGGTGTTGGGACTGTGGCAATTGTAACAGAGGTGGATGGAGTAAAAACAGTGGTGCACATTGGTGATGTGTTCTATGTACCCGGTGCAGGGTTTGGCTTGTTCTCACCACAGTGTTGACATTTCGGCTATTTTCGACTGTTTATGGCCGAAACAGACCGGGCCGATTGGCCGATTGTGTTGGCACGACGCCTGAAGTCAAGATATCGGCCATAACGGTTTAAGCGAATTTTTATTGAATTACAAAGGATAACGAGCACCGTTTGAGAACGGAATCAAAGAACGAAGAGAACGTCCTCACCAGCAACGTGCTGGAGCTAAACGTCATTGCCGGAACAGTCAACAGCTACTCAACAACCTTATCATTCTGTTGGAAAATTGGTATTTCATGTTGGTGTCGGCATCGGTGACGACCACCGCATGTAGATTGTCAACTCTTGCCAATTTGCTTCTATTAAGCGCTGTGGTACTCTTCTCTCCAATTCCTTCGCCATGCAAGGCTTTGGCAACATCACAGCCGTCACTAGAACTCCCGGAGTGGATCGACATACGATTTCAGTGATGGGTTAGACAGCCGATGTACCGTGGGCAAGTGACTTGTAGTTTTGGTGGTGGGTCGTGCTCGCCGTTGCTGCTGGGTGTGTATCTGTTGATGGTTATTTGTGTCGTGAGAAGGTTTTGATAATCGTGCTGGATGTCATGCAGTTGATTTATTTGAGCTGCTCTGCAGCTGTCGTGGAGCTGTTCAAGAGTTCGTGTGAGCGGTATACTTTGTCATTGTTTGTGGAGGATTCGTCACTGCGCGGTTATGAAGAAGTATTTCTACTCAAGCTATGATAACTCTAAGCTACACCAGGCACCACATGCTTTGGTATGGAATCGTAGTGCTACCTGTACCATCAAACATCCCTGTGCTGTGCAAGTTCATCAAAAACACAGATGATATAAAAACGTAATTGTGAGAGTGATAATGACAAGTATTCTTCAACGGTAGATAAGAATTTTTATCCAAATAGATCTCGTAGAATAACTTTCTGGTCTCGAAAACCTTGCAGCTTTACTTCTTCCGGAAATTTTTAAATGTTCGTGTGAGGGAATTCGTAGATAATCGGAGCAAGAATATCTTCAATTCGTTGTCAGTCTCCTCTTTCTTGTTGCTATTGCAGGAGTCATTGGGCTGATCTGTTTCGATCTCGTCATCTTCAGAAACGTCAGCTAAATACTCGTTCCAAAGTGATAAAGTCACCACACCGTCGACCATGTCCCCAGGATCTTCAACATCACTGTCATAGTCGGCGATCGAGTCTGTTTGTATCAGCGATATTTAGAGAAATGGCTTGAACATACCCCCTGATGAATCACGAAGTATTTCGCGCTCGACACGATTTATAAGAAGTTTTTTTCTTGGATCACGTGAAGCAGCTTTCAGAGCGCGCTGGCGTACATGTTTTGCAACAGTCTCAATATCGAGTGCTTTGCTCGCCGACATGCGGTTTCGTTTCGCCGTGTGAATTAATCCGAGCGCGCTAAAAAGTCTTTCACATGTTGCGGTATTAACAACTATTGACAAAACAGCAATAGCAAGTTTTGGTAATAGACTTTTGGGCCTCTGCTTCGCGACATAGCTCCAGTACTCTGATACAGAACCACCAAATTCGCTTGGTTTGGTCCTAGCAAATTTAGCTTGCATCCAAGCGAACATATCGCTTCGAAGAACCCCAATGACTTCAGTAGCAAATAAACGGCGATAATAGTAAACTGCAACTGCTGGTAGAGTACCAATAGCGGAGATTATAGTGTCGAGTAGTCCTCGGGCATCATCAGTATATATTGGATGTAGAGCAAACCCAACATGAATAGGGGTTGTTCACACTGCAGCCACCTTTCTTCCACGCACTTGATGAGATCGTTCCTGTGAATAATGTCATCTTTAAAACCTAAGTAAATCTCTCGATAGGACAAAACAACATCTCCCACTGTATTCTCGTCCCGCTGCAGTCTGTATGACGCATACGAAAGTGGTGAAATGACAGCCGCTGCATATTTCAATTCACTCCAGAAGTTCAAATCACCTAGCACCTTGAGATCGGATGGAATTTTTTTGTCTTTTTCATACTGTCGATACAGCATTTGTAGTGCCGATTGCACGCGAAGGAGAGATGAAAAAAAAACCTGCATCGAATTCCATCTAGTTTCACAAGTGATCGCAATCCAAGCGCTCGACCGTATATTTTCTTAATGAGCTGCTTTGCTTTTTTGAGCTACTTTGAGGACGATGCATTTATGCAGTTTACAGCAGCGGCTGCCTGCTCCGCCACATCACGAAAGGAAGTTTTCAATGCAGCTTTGACGAGGTTTATGTCGTGTGCAAAACAATGCAAAAAGACAATCTGTGGTCACCTCAGCGTCAAAATTCGGCGTGCCCGACCGCACTGACCTGGATTGTCAGTGACAATAGCACCAATGTTCCGCTTTTCACTGTGTGCCCGCTTTAACACCTTCTCAAGATCTTCAGCGATAGCTATTCCGTCATGCCGGTCACCAACCGGTAGAAGGGAATAGGTAAGAATTACTCTAAATAAAACAAGTAGAACACCCAAAAGATGATCTTTTGCAATATTTTGCCATACGTCTGCCAAGAGTTGACACGACCACCTGTTTCATTTTTAATACCATCAAGCGCATCTGCATCTTTGGTTGTGCAGCGCTTCGCATGCTCCTTCAAAATTCTGCCACCCAATACGCGACGAGAAGGAATGATGTCCCGAATTCCAGGGCACAACAATTCCAAAAACCTTAAGACCGATTATTTCTCAGTGAATCGGTCTGGAAGGTGGTTGTCTGCATGCATCTCTACTATACAGCACTCAATCTGTTTGACCTCAGCTGTGGAGAACAGGCGCATGTGATTCTTCTTCGATGGGGATCGAATTTTCATGGACTTCGAAGATCGTTTTTCGAGTACCAAACAACGACGAGCATTAGACGTCTTAGTATTACGAGTCTGGTACTTTGTAGATCGCTCAGCCGCACTTTGAGACCTTGTTCTCGCAGAAATTGACTGCGGCGTAGGCCGCGAAGAGGTTCTTGGTGGTGAAGCGCCTTCCGTTGTCGGTGATATTGCGGAGAGCGGCGACAACGGTTGGGGCTGCGCCACTTGAAAGTATTCGCATTTGGATAGATGGCTTACAAAGTTTCTAGGTCGTCAAATAATTAATCTTGGCGCTGGTCCGTCTTGGGTGTCAAAAGCGGCCTTGCAATAATTGCATTGGTAGTAAGTATAGCCTCCTTCTGCTTTCTCCATGCCTTTCATGTCCACGAAGTGCACCTGCTCAGGGCAATTTGGCCGTCCATGTCGCTTCCCCGTCATTCGGGATGTAGTGGAGAAGATTCGTCAAGCGGTTTGACTCCAGTTGTGTTAGACACAGCGGTGACTGCATTTGAGTCATTGCCGATGCACCGGCAATGAGAGCTTTAGTCTTGCTGTGATCAAATTCGGAGGAGGAGCCACTATAGATCTTTTCTGGGGCTGATGTTTCTCGTAGCGGCGTAGTCTGACTAGAGGTGGCGACGTAACTGTTATCCCTTATGTCTACCTACGTGATGACCCTGATGCAACTCTAAAATCTGAATGACATCATTTAGTCCATTTCGGCCTGGCCCGGCGATGGCCGTTTGACCGAAAGTCAGTGCCGAAACCACGTTTCGGCCGTCCATTGGCCGAAAGGTTTCGGCCCTTGTGCCAACACTGCTCACCGGGGTTGGCGCGTGACCAAGGATTTGATTTTGAATTGGACCACGCAACGATGAATTTCAGTGTTTTTATGGAAGGGAAAACAGTTATTGTAGCTACCCCACAAGAAGCAACTTGGGGTGTTACGCATCTTTCTTTTGGCGGAAGGCTCGACCTCGGCCCTGAAGGCAGAGTGCTGTGTAACTATACAGTAACAGAAGGAGTAGCGACACTGTCACTCTGGCATGAGAGACTATGTCACAGTTGCCCTCAGTACATTAAGACCATGGTCGACAAGGGATTGGTGCGTGGAATGATGTTAACTCGACGAAAACAAGATACATGCGATGCGTGTCATCTAGGAAAAACGAAAAAGAAGTCACATAGGGAAAATATTAATCGAGCTACGACGAAGCCGAATCAAGTCGTGTACGCAGATCTTCTGATATCGAGTAAAGGAAATGGTACTCGATATGAAGCTGAGCTTCTAATCATGGATGACTATTCGAGGTTCGGGACGGATTCGCTGACTTCGAAGTCGAGCCCTGTGATGAATAAACGCTTACAAGAGTACATACTCTGGACAGAGACAAGCTAGTCGGACCTTAAATAATCTACTTGCAAAGTAAAGCAAGTATTGATCGACGAAGGTGGTAAATTTATGTACCGCGGAATGGAAAACTGGTATGCGAGAAAAGGTATCGAGCATGTTTGCGTCGGACCGAAAAGTTCTCAATTAAACCTCTGTGAGCGCACGCATCGATCATTAATGGGAATGATGAAAGCTACAATGGAAATCACTGGATTTCCGATCCGTTTATGACATGAGGCACTGCGCAATGCTGGGTATGTCAAGAACCGAGTGTACAACAAGGGTGCAATGTTTGGCATTAAGCCAGACGCACCACATCAGGAGGTTTGGCGCTTTGGCGTACTTACACGTCCCAGCGACATTAGGACGACACAAGCTCCATCAAAATGCAAAGATTGGTTTTGTGCTAGGATACACGTAAGATGTAGTTGGCTGCAAGGTGTATTTTTCTAGTGAACACACAGCCAACGTTGTGACTGATCTTCGTTTTGGCAGAAGACGTAGTCTATCGTGACAGACACAATGTTGATTTGGATGAGGAAGATTTAGCTTCTTTGCACTTCACCCCAATCGTGCGAAATGACGAGATACTACAATCCAGTACGACATCGGTAGCATCTGATGGCAGGTTATCAGTATGTTGCGAGGAGGGCGAGGCTGCTGGATACGAGATTATGGACACCGTGTGTGCTGATACGGAACACGCGCAATATGAGCCTATCGGCTGTCAGCTTGGCACCGGTGATTGTAACCATGATGCCTTGGAAATGGGCATTCGAGCAACCAGTGTAGGTGTGGATTTGAGAGAAGATAACCGTAACAACGAACGTAGTCGCACCCATCACGAGCACCTAGACTTCATTATGCAGGAGTCGACCGATGATAATAGCACAGCAGAAGACTATGAAAATGTCAGTATTCATATTACTGAAGAACAAAATTAAGGCTGGAATTGGACTTCGGCGACTGCGAATGCCTCTGGAAACGAGGAAACTGCATCCGTAGCTTCAACACGAGGATCATCGGTAGGAAAAGAGGATCTGAGTGATGAACAAGATTTGGGTGAAGATGATGATGGCGATATTACTGTAGGAAGCGTTTTTGAGTCAAACGATGGTAGCAGTGCGCACTTATCTAACTCACTTGGGTTGGAAGAAGACTCTGATGAAAAGTTGGAAGGACAAAGTGTGATTGCGACCAACATACAACATGAGAACGACCGTGAGGTGATCAACGCTAATGGTGTGCTGGCTGCCTATCATCCAAGACAGAGTGGTAAACGCACACATACGGACGAAACACCGTCGGAAGAGGAACGTGTGGAGATAAGTGCTGCTAAGCAAACCAAGAGGACTCGTACTGGGCTTCGAGAGTGTAATGAAAGAAGACGACCAGCGTATTTGACGACTATGTCATGAATGTCACGCAAGCTACCTCTCGTGTATTAGATAAGAAAAATATACCTATTAAAGCAAGTGAAGTTCCGATTCCTCGGAATCACCGTGAGTCTATGAGATCTAAGTACAAAGATTTCTGGAAGCTGGCTGAAATGGAGGAAATGGCTGCTCTTAAAGCCAACGGGGCCATTGAGGAAGTACCACATAACGCAAATGCAGTTAACACGATGTGCGTGTATGCGCTGAAGTCGGACTTTCAAGGTTATGTGATCAGATTCAAGGCTCGAGTTGTGGCTCTGGGTAACCACCAACGACCTGGTATTGATTTTCGAGAGACATTCGCTTCAGTGGCTAGAATGTCGTCGTTTCGCCTATTACTTGCCTTGTCAGCAGAGTTAGGCTTGCAAGTATATGGTGCAGACATCAATACAGCATACTTGAATGCCGGACTTGGTATTCCACAGTACTTAGGTTCTATTGACGGATACCCATGAATGGTCAACGGACACATGTATGTCGTTCTGAAGGCACTCTATGGTCTAAGACAGTCAGGGAGATAATGGAACTCGGAGTTAAACAAATGGCTGATTGCACATGGATTTCAGAGGTCGCTGACAGAACCATGTCTGTATTCCCAGATTGAAAACGATAAGACCGTGTATGTGCTAGTCTACGTGGGTGACTTATTGGTTGCAACTAACCAAGAGCATTACAAGACATAGTTGTTCACAGAGTTGAACAAAGCGTATGACATAAAAGATTAAGGATTGTCGAGCCAGTACTTAGGAGTTGAAGTTGAGCAGACCGAGAGCCAAATCAAGATAAAGCAAAGCAAGTACGCAAAAGAAATCTTGACCAAGTTCGGATACTTGAACGCTCATGCAGTAGGAAACCCAATGGGGGTGAATGCACATCTCACTCCAAGCGATGGCGAAAACCCCGAAAACACGGAGTATCCATATCGGGAGGTCGTTGGAATGCTTTTGTTCCTAGCGACAACGACAAGACCAGACCTAACCTACGTGTTAGGACGGTTAAGTCGCTTTGTAGCAAGGCCAACATTCAACCACGTGGAAACCGTGAAAAGAGTGTTACGCTACTTAGCTGGTACACAAGACTATGGCATTAAGTACACAAGAAAACTTGCAGAAACTAGTGAGGTTGTATTGAACGGTTACTGTGACAGTGACTGGGCTATGGATCTTGAAGCGAGAAAGAGCCCAACTGGTTTCATGTTCACGCTATCTAATGGTGCTATCGCGTGGTTGTTATGTCGCCAATCGATAGTTGCACTGTCTACAGCAGAGGCGGAGTACGGTGCTGCGTGTGAAGCGACAATGGAAGCAATTACAGTGAAGAACGTTCTGTAGGGAATCCAGCCGCATCACACAATTATGCTAAAGCTTGGTATTGACAGTCAAAAAGCGTACGTGATGGCAACAAATCCTACGTACAGCCGAAGAACTCGGCACAATGAGTTGCGGTGGCACTATGTGCGAGAACAGGTTGAAAGAGGAGCTATCAATTGCATAAAGTTAATGCAGAAGGCAATCCCGCCGATGCGTTCACGAATGCTTTGGACAAGAAGCGTCTCGTGAGACTGTTGCGACTTGTCGGAGTTGATGATAACGCCTAACATCGAAGAGCTATCTTCGAGGGGGCGTGTTGAAATGTCTATCCGGGACCTGACGAGATGTAAAGCGAAGGTGTTGTTGAGGTTGAGAGCTCAGGTCCATATATGGAAACGGACCAGGGCTCGTGAGTGTTGGCCAGAATTCTAGCTAATACTCAATACATGTTAGTCTTCATATTTCGTTGGCGTGCGCTAAGAGTGCCTGGAACAGGTCTGTGTTCCAACAGCGCGCTCCCGTTGAGGCGCAGGATTGCTTTGCTTTACTTTTGCTCATTAATAAATGTCCGTCTTCGGAAACACCCTGGGTTTCGCGACACTGGCTCTTAGAATTTTCAATTCGCTGAAAGTCCATAAACTAAAACTCTAGATGGTTTTATCTTTGCTGTTCAGAAGGCAACTGTTTATCCCCCATCGGCAACGATTGACAACTGACAACCCAGAAAGTGGTGCAGAGCGCTATTATGCATGAAGGTATTAACAATTACAAGTTGCTTAGGACCACATGTATGAATCCTCGATGCTAGGGTTCACGTTTATTGAGAAACAAGTCATAGACTTCGACTTTTTATCTCCCAACAAGTTCAAGGTATTCGTTAGTATCTTCGCCTAGGATAAATCCTATTATTGCTGTTGGTTTTCTTCCGATTGATAATCAATGTCAGTAAATATTGGTAATTGTTGCCCACGGATACGCTTCAATGAATTCGTGACATTACTCTTCTGACACTGAATGGGGATTCAGTGGATAGACAAATAGCTGCAAACCAACAAACCATGCCACTATACTTATGTGTGAGTTGTCCGTTGTCGTATATTATCACGATTTAATTACTTCAAAGAGGTTAGTCGCGCACTCAATTTAGTGTCATCAACTCGTGAATAGATTTTCGCTATGTTCACGCGAACTCCATCTGTACCCCAACCAGACGTTCAATATTTGGTCTGCATTATGCCACGCGACTCTTTTGGTAAAGGTCAGCTCGTGCAAAATACGGTTGTACAAAATGGACGCAAACATACTCTACTGACGGCTTTGGAGGCGTTCAAGCGGAATCGACCCTTTGAGACAGATATTTTGGTTTTACATAAACCTTCAAGATAAAGACATTGCAATCAGTCTGAGGGGTCCGTCGGATGCTTGAATCCGGGAATATAGTAGCGTATCATGAAAGGTCGAACATTACAATCCTCATTCAAATTCTGGTGATGTTTTATAACTTACCACAGATCTCACCACCTTTTTTTCAGCTGATAAAGAGAAGTGAATTTCCATAACTTCATGAAGTTTCTACCTTGGAAAATTTGGACAATTTGGATATATTTTGTCCAAACTTTAAAACGATAATAAAACGATAATGAGTTCAAACTACCCAGAGGGATTCTCATAGATAAGCTTGATGCCAACGAAAGATTTGGTCCGTGGTAACTCTCAGACAACGTGCTCGACGGCGCTGAGTTCATTCGATCGCGTTTGGGGATGATTAGGCTGCACTGTATGTCGTTTGCTATCCAAATTACTATTAGAAGTCGTCAAAAGCATCTTACAGTCTAGGAATTATGGTTTTCCTATTTTGGCAACGTGAAGAACCACTTTCTTGAGTGTTTTGTGGCGCTTTACGCCGTCTCCAGCAGCCGTTCACACAAATTATATCTATTTAGACAAGTACCGCGCTAAAGGTGGAACCGGATACATCCACTAGCTCATCCGTGCACGATAAATGATCTGTAAACATTGGTGAGTGAATTCTACCGTGGTTACTAACCCAGATGTCTATAAGGAAGCTGCCTTAGTCAGATTGTTGTAGTATATATTGGAACGATCATCTCACACAGTCTGTTTGATAAAACAGCTTTAGGCTTACCCAGGTAAAATTTAGCTTTATAGTGATTCTATTCTATAAATTTTAACCCTTGAGGCACCAGATTCTTTTAAAGCATTGAATTCCATGTGTATAATTTCGGCGAGAAGCTGTCCATATCAAACGCCAGTCTTCAACCCGATCGCAATCGCAAAAAACTTACCCATAATATTGGGAATGTCTGGACGTATCTTTCTCCAGGAGAAATCTCCGCAATTAACCTGGGACCGTTGTCCCACAGCGGATGAATGTACAGTGAATCCCAACCGACAAAATCGTAGAAGCGGATGACATATTTATCGGGTTTTAATGGCGTGTAAGGTTTTGCTTTTGTGCGGGCACGCGTTCTCACCGACCTTCCATCTAACGATGATACTCCTGTTGGCCCTGCTAACTCTTGAAAACAGTTTGTACTTGATTCAGTAGATCCCTGCTATGCCAGATCGGGGCATTATTTTTTTGCTGAGGAGTGGACTCAAGTGGTGAAGATATCCGCAAGTGACTACAAATAGCTTGGAAACGATTTCGTACCATTGTTTCATGAAATTAACGTTGGCCTAGAAATGGGGCCTCGCTCCAATTGTCAGCAATATCGTTCCTTTGCGTGATAATCGTCGCAAGTAAATAAGCGTCAAACTCATTGGCTTTCAAACTGTCATGTCCATCCTCAGAACGGTAAAGTTAGTCCAGTAAATCAAGGAACCTGTTGGTTTTCATGAAGAAAAGTGTAAAAATTCTGTACTCACCGTGATCGCTGAATCTTTTCCAGAGTCTTCTGTTTCGGTATGTGAAGTATGATCTCGGCCATCAATCTTTCAACATCTTGGAACAGATGATGATGGTGGATTTTGATCAGGGCTGTAACCATTTGCACCTTGTGAGGAGATATTTCTCCATCGCTGGAGTCCCAGGATTCACCATTTTGATCTACTTCAGGTTATGGCATTTGAGATATGCCTTCACCAGGTAAGCATTCGGCTCTGCCATCTTCAATCATGACGTCTAGCCGTAGTGACTAAAATATCTAGTTTTATTGAGGGCTAGTGCAGAAGCAGCAAATATTATTAAGGGTGAATTACGTTCTCTTAGAATAGGAATCCCTCTCAGTGTCGCAAGATTAATCATTTCCAGAAACGTTAAGGACAAGTTGCAGTTGCACACTACTACGATCTCAAGATGATGAGTGCAAGCAGACGAAGATGGGATCACCCACAAGCTGTGGTTCAGGACAATGAATCGCAGGAAGTACGCAAGTTTCCACAGTTCAGCTGTTGGGCTGTACCCTGCCTGACCAGCAGCACCCGCCGCCGAATTCTCACGAAGTGAGAGTCCAAGTGCTGATAACTCCGTAGCGTCGAAGTTTTGGGACTGCATGTAACGCTTCCTCCTACATCAAGTGCTACCATATCAACAACCTTAAAGTTCTGACACTCAGGCTCTCATGGGTTGCTACTTTTTTTTCCCGCAGCCTTTGTGAATCGTAAAGTCTGCGAGGATCACAACTGCCACTTACATATCACTTTCGTTGATACCGCACATGGAACAAATGCGATATGGCCGCGTCTAAGCCACGTCTGAATCCATGCCGGCTGATCTTGTAAATGCTATCAAAGAGCGACTTCGTCTAATTGTGCCTGTTCGGGCGCTATTCTACGTCGTTGTCTGCAGTCAACTATCTCAATGGAATTGACACAAAGCACTGGGTGAAATACAAATTTCAGGAGCAATTCAAACTCCCGACTTACGACGAAACTACATCTAATCTTGCGGGAAATCAAACAGCTGGATTTGAAACGATTTCGGCTGAAAGCTTATGTTTTCAGCTAATTATCTTGCGTATGCAGTTAATGTCTTGTTCCTATCCAGCCGAAGCGAGCATATAAAGTTAAGAAAGTTAGTCTGACCGACACTAAACAAGGTAATGACGAGTATTACTGAGTTCTGTATTATATTGTAGTACTCCGGGGTACTACTAAACCGAAAACAACAATAACATTAATTTGTACTTTTAACGAAGATCGATAATCTACTGTAGCTAGTTCCTTAGCTCGTTGTAAGTTTTTGGGCCTGTGACTCAAATAGCATTACAAGCAAGGCTAATCTGAATGGTATAGTCTTCATCGTCCTTTTCTTATTCTTCGTCCCACCAGCCGACTTTGTCGAGCTGCTTCTTGTGGAATTGCACATTGCTCGACAATCGGTTGGCCTATTTTTTGGCAGCTTGACGGGCTCCAGCCTTCGGCCCGCAACCGCACTTGCGCTGGAGGTGCAGCTTCAACTTAGTGCAATAGCTAAGTGTAGCGTGGCACGTCCAGTCTGTCCTTGTTTTTCGGCCTTTAGTCCTCCCAGGCTTTCGCATCTTAGGTTGGCGACGTTCAGGTACTATACGAAAGTGTAGAGTATATGAAAGATTAGACAGGTTGCTGGTCGTAAGTGATTCCACCAGTTTCCATATCTCTTTCTGTATCATTAACGTGACTGTTGATGCGCAGTAACATTTGCGTAATGCTACATAGAAGTACTAATCCTGATCTCAGTCTTTCTACCATCGATTGCTATTTTCACAAATCTCAGTGCTTTAGGTTGAGATATGGAAATTCATCATACCGTGTCGTCTTAGTCGCTGACGACGAAGGGCAAACATTGGAGGTAACGAAAAATATGTGCAAATCCTATGCTTTAGTAGCGGTTGTGCGTCGTTTTACGTGCTATAGACAAACTAATTCGTATATTCTCACAATCAGGATAAAACGGTCATCATCAACAACAGCAATGACGGCTAAGAATACTTCGACAAGGAATACCAAATGTACGTTTAGACCGCACTCTTCAGCAACCTCTTGGCCTTTGAGTTTCAGCATTACTCGAGAAACCGGGGCACCGTCTTTCCGAAGACAATTGATCCAAAAACAATGTGCTCTTCAGCTTTCTTAGACAAAATGGTTGCCGTTCAGCGTTCCCTCAAACTTGAATGGCGAGAATGGCCATTGTCGCGTGCAGCATAGATCGTTGCTGAATTTGCTCTCCATTTACTATTTAGCTGCTGCTTCGACCGGCGCCCCTTGCCGGTGAGATTACCGTAAAACTTTTCAAGGGTGTACTTATGCGTATACCCTCTCTTATAAAGTCAAGGATTTCTTTCTTGTGTCGATTTTCTACATACATGCGTTTGTACTGCTTCAGCTTTATCTTGGTACAGCCGGGCCATCTTGATTGCGACGTGAGCAGTCGCGGTATTTTTCGTACGAACACCTAATTTTAGCGCGTCCTTTCATACAACATATGTATTTTTCAGGCCAGTTATTGGTTAAACCCATTGTCGCTTAGGATCAAACGGACCAAACGTCGCCAACGACTACGACGGTACGGTACGTTAGATTTGGCCTATTGTCATATGTCAGATTTCCCACCAATCACGCGCCAATTCAAATTGAATTTATAGAGTATAATTCATCAAAACCAAAATCGGGAGTTCAAGGGTTAACTTTACATAGTTGTCCTGTTGGTGGGGCCCAAGAAGGGTTCACCAGATGAAAGGGGTCCTCGCATAAGATAGACCTAGTTGCGAAGGAAAGCCGGCGTTGTCGACGAAAATAAGTATTGACGATGTAGCTGAAGTGAAGACGTCAGCAGTGATTATGCTGTATTTAGATCTACATGACGTGAGGTCTATGGTATTACTCACTAATACCTAGTATGTTTTTGCTTACATAGATGGTTTGAAAAGGCATCAATGTTTCTATCTAATTTGCTCATCAGTTCCGCACGTTGTGTATCCGTTCGAAAAGTAAAAACCACAATCTGGAGAATGGTATCAACAGCATTCTGAGCGCTTATGGCTCTAATCAAAGATTTAGTTCGATATTCCTGAAACGAATCATCGAAAATGGTGTGCTGACACATACTGGCAGGTAATGCATCATACCAGCGCAGTCTTGTAGAAACACAGCTCGAAAGTTTTGTAAAAGTTCGGGAAATCCGCGGGCAGCTAAATATTGTTCCCACATGCGTTCTGAAATTTGATTTTGTCCATGCTCGACGTCAGGGAAAACAAGACGCTGCAACACTGGTGGAGGGTCGACTGTTGCACGATCGGGGAAACACAAACGAGAACGAGGTGGGTGGCCCGAGAAAGCTCTCCTTGTCTCGCGAGACAGGGCTACTAAGTACACAGCTTCACTAGCATTCATTGCCCATCTTCCATTTCTAAATGTAATTCACATCAGCAATGTTGCTGAACAATATGCTAATTAGGATTTAGCCCCCATCTCAATTTGCCCAAACCACAGAAGGGGTACCGGTGTTGATGTTGACATTTGTGTTCCATTCTGTCCCACAACGAAAAGATGGGGCGTTAACCCTTTCGCCATGCATGTCAAACGTAGTTCGGATTGCGCCCACTTGTCTTACATAAGCTTGTATGTCAGACTCGCTGAAAAAATTATTGTAGCCGTTCTTGATGTCGTGTACGAAAATGCTTCATCGCTTTATCCTATTTCAAGGGAAACAGGAGGGTCCATCAGATGGGGAGGTCCTTTGCATAAATTGACCTAGTTGCGAAGGAAAGCCAGTCTTGTCGACAAAAAGAAGTGTTGGCGACGACATTAAATTACATTCTTCGCTCTCCACGGTTATAATTTGCGCTCACCTCTCATTTCCGCCGTGCAGTTACTCCATAGTGTCGCAGGGGGTAAGATCATGCTGTTCTCTGAGAGCTGCATGCAGAAGTTATCCGAGTGATCTATACACCCGTGTTACGTGAAGAAAGATACTAACATGACGATCCCTGCTGGAGCCAATCTAATCTGGCCTGACATCAACAACGCAGTATCTCTGCGCTGCAGAACAGGGCACCGCAGAAATAATACACCTAAAAATACTTTAAATTTTATCATTCAATGATTAATTCTGAGTTCATTTTCATTTTAATTGCACACAATGTATAATTTATTTGCCATCAATCAAAAAACAACAGCCACTAATTTCTATCAGGCCATCCAACCTCTGATTGAGCTCCAACTCCCCTAAGACGACCAGTAAGATTCATTCAGAATCAATTTTCCTGCTTCATTTCACTGCCTAAGTCTTTCCATCTTACGTAAACGTACACCATGGTCCTCACGAGCAATCAGATCTGCTCCATGCTTTTTACTCAAGTAGAAGATAGCCTGTACAAGTGCACATCCTGTGGCAAGCAATACAAGAAGGGAAACGGCTACACGAACCTACTGAATTGTCTAAAACGCAACCCCAAAGGCTATGCGCAAGAAGCTCAAGTCTCTGTACGTCGACAAAGCCCTCCGAGGCTTCACCTATTCAGCCATCAAACAAGGAATCTGCATCGCTGGATCGAATGGGTTGTTTGCGACCGCCTTCCGTTCACCTTTGTAGAACGTCGACTAACCCGCCTTCACGCCTCTCTGTCAACGTGTCTGAGGATACTGGGCAAACTCCGCATTTCCCGTGAGCTACCAGATTCGCTCGGCCTCGTTCTAGACGGGTGGACGAGCAGTAACCGTCACTACACCGCAATATTCGCGGTGTTTGATAGTGTAACGCTTGGTGTTACCAGTGATGCTGGAAGCTGTATTACAAGCGAATTGTCTAGAGTACTTATCGCGTTAATTTCTGCTTCTGATATTCTATCCTGTTGAAAATGAGAAGATCTAAGTGGACAGAGCCAGTTAGACCTAATCGCGGATACGCTGTCGCGCTACAATAAGCCATGGAGCGCAGTTAAGTTTATGGTGGGTGGAAACTCTTCTGTGAATCAGTATATTGGTATTAAAGACGGGGCTGTTCCGTTAGTCGGATGTGCAAACCACAGATTCAATCGGGCGGTCAAGCACTTCCTTAAGGCTGAAGACGAATCCATTTCAAAGGTTCACGCGCTGATGTCAAGGCTACGGACGATCAAGGGACGCGCGATTTTGAGCGGAGTATCACATCTGTCGCCTCTGTTACAGAACGACACCAGGTGGTCGAGCACTTACCATATGTTAAAGCGGTATGTGGCGCTCCAACCGGCCATAGTTCAGCTGGGTCACGACCTTCTGGTGGGGCATGAGGTGCAACCTCTCCTTCTGCGACGCGCTGAGCATGAACGCGTGAAGGTTTTGCTAAAGTCCCTCGAGAAGTTCGAGGCAGTTACCAAAGCACTGCAAAATTCTACCCTAACGCTGTCTGCTGATAGTGGTCTGCTCGACCATGTCGTCAAGGAATACCCGATACTGATGGCTAGACTGGCTGCGGCAGCGCCAATCGTCAACAGCCCAAATTTAGAGCATGGTCTGGTAAAATTACGGCGCGGATAATCGTTGACCGTCGCCGAGATAACAGTGTGTTCCATCTTAAAATCAACGTCCCTCAAAAGGGCACCAGAAAATCGCGATAGTGACAGCTCATCGTCAAGGCGGCGGTAAAGAAGCGGAAACCTATGAAGCGCTCGCACTAAGTGGACGACGCGTATGTCCCTCCAACATCCAACAAGTGTGAGCGTTTTTCAGTGGCCAAGTTCATGCTCACTGGTCTGCGAAATAGTCTCTCTCCTCGCAAGCTCGAGATGCTGATGTGTCTGCAATATAGCCATGTGGAACGTGAATATAGTAGATGAGGTACGCATGCGAATTGGGAGGAATTAATGATAATAATTAAATTATTAATTCTTGTGCTTTGGTGTCAAGGATTAATCGTAATATTGCATTTTCAGGAGCCTTGCTTGAGAGCGTGTTATTTCTACTGATTCACTTATTTAGGTGGAGACTACAAGCCAATTATTTTCTTCTACATGCACTTGCAGTCTGATGACATTTATCAAAATGCCTATTAAAATTGCACTGGTGAAGATAGAGACGCATTAACAGAACACCACTGGTATAGCCAGCCTGTCCAGCTAGCGAGCTCCCCAACTCCATCATTACAGCAGAAATCATTTGGTTACTAGGGACAGCATTTAATTCGCAGTACCCCTAAAACATGGGTGGGAATGGCACTATATCCACCAATTTGCTTGACGAAGACGACAGATACAGTCATTTGCAGTTTTTAGTATTGTGCCTGTCGCCAACGACGTACAGTCTCCATTACTTTATTAAATTCGCTAGGGGAGTAACTCCTTCATGTGAAAAAAAACCGCATCTCAACCTTGGTGATGAAAGTAGGCAAGAGACACAGGCGAAAGTCAGCACCCGCTTCAGCTTGAACACTGCTATTTAATGTAGAGTAGGTTTCCTTGGTGTCCATATTCTGAACGACTCGTTGTTTACATTCCGTTGCATGAGGAGTATAAACGCACACAGAAGAAATGCGCCGAGGCATCCTACCTGCCTCCATGCATTTAGGAACACAGGTCTGTCGAAAGTGTGTGCAAGGTGAAACAAAATCATGAGACTGTCCTTCGGCGTAGAGCGTGTTAGAGGGTGAGTCTGTTGCTCATGTAGTGTTTTCAGAACTGATGCAATTTTATCTTTTCGTCATGCCTCTGTTAGTAACAACAACCTAGTCGGAATCGCATTTATGCGATTCTGCCTTCCCGCTTTTCATGGCAACGGCCTTAACTGCCAAAATGTGATGGCTGTGCCAGATACCACTTCAACGTGCATCCGGATTCCAATAGAGGGTTTACAGGAGAATGCTTTGGTCATGAGTGTAGTTTGAATCATTCCTCTACATTTTGATTGACCCATCGTTTAGGAGATGGTCTGCTTTTTTCATCAAACGAATGCAATTCTTTAATATGAGATTCAGTGAAGGCGGAGCAGGGAGCGGATATATAGGGGAGACCGATCCAAGTGGAACAGAGATGTCGGGGGATGTCGCCCCCGGCTCTAGCGCTTATGTTGTTTTTAAGCAAAGCTTTTGATCTAGTTATGGGTTCAGATTTGGAGACACTCTTTTAGTCAATGAATGGGTTCAAAGGCGGGTTACCACTAACGATTTCATGTCTATTATATTGACAAATCGGGTTGATTCACAGAATTGGACTGAATTTCCCCAATACAAAAAAAACACATTAGGCCCTTATTTCTCCGTCCGTGTCTGGGTCTCGGAATTTTGGCGGTGGTCATTCCTCGACACGAATCCCAGCTTGTTGGGGTCGGGGAATTTTGCTGCCGATCTGTGTATCCCGTCAAAAAGCTTCGTCAGCAACGACTAACTCGAGCCCACCGCTCAATACCGGACATTTAGAAACTTGTCTTGGTGCCGTGATGGAAACGCAGTCGCGCTTCTTGGAATTGCTCCTGTCACTCATGGTCATCCAAGCACCACCGAATAGGCTTGGACTAGACGAAGCTGCGAGCGCTGCGCCCGCCGCGTGCGAGCCCTCGTCATCCACGGCCACAACCGGTGCGAAGGGTGCTGCGAAGCCGAAGTTGAAGCGTGGTTGTCCTGAAGCAGCAATCCCATATTTTTCTCAAATGCGTGTTCACGCCCAGGTAGTAGCTTGGTAGTAGCGTAGGGTCGTAAAAGCTCACATATTCGGAGAAAATTGTACTGCGAGTGCTGCGAACATCTTAAATGGTCTCGAAACCATGCAGGTGACGCTAACAAAGCATCAACACGGGTAACCGTATGTTGATGTTCGTTGTCTGCGCGAAGGCATAAGGCGCCGAAGCAACAGCAGCCGCGCAAACGACCTCGAGAAGGACTACTAGTGTCGTGTCTCACCATCTTCATCCTCTGCCATAGCAACCACGCAATTTCCGTTCTTGGTTGCCTCTCTCAATCGATGCCTATCTCGGAATACTATCCTTGCAATTATTCCCACCTCCTTGGGGGAGGGAATAGTTGCCCTGTCGAGGGGTAAGCAGCTAACCAATCATGTTCGAGATCAAATATTCCAAAACCCAGACACGGACGGAGAAATAAGGGCCTTAACAAAACCACCCCAATGAAAGCATTTAGTTCTGGTGATCGTATTAAGTACGATTTATATTTATTACCGGTTTGTATGTCTTGGTTATTGTGTGGCGATTGATTGGAAGCATCGCACAAGGAAATTTTATGTAGAACGCACAATATAAAAATCCCATGAAAATCGCATGATTTCTTCGCTTTCCTAAGATGGAAATTGCGGTTTAGTTCCCACTACTGTGTATAAGCAGACTTTCTCAAAATGAATCAAATGCGAGTCAAGGATTGGTTGAAATAGAGGTCAATAATGTGACATGATTGGTCCCTTTTACAACCAATCCCTGATTTTAAGTCTGTTGAAGAACGGATCTCATTATCTTGATCTGAAGATGAAGTCCTCGCTTGTGATTCTCGCCACGTTCTCGTGCTTGGCCTCTGCCTCTGCGCAGAGCGATCTCGGTGTTTCCCTGGTGATCTCCAGTGACGAAGAAGGTTCGTGTCACGGCTTTACGACCAAGGACACGTGCGTGAAGAACCACTGCGCCTGGTGCGTCTGCGCTGCCGTCCCGTCATCCTGCTACACGCCAGAGGAGGCAGACCAACTGCCTCCTGCCATCTTCCAATGCGACAAAGGGCAGTCATCGCTCTCGTGGGACTTGACCTCTGTCCCGTCGACTTCGGTGGAGCTCAGTGGTCTCTTTGAGGCCTGGAAGGGCGAATATGGCAAAAGCTACGACTCCAAGATCCAGAACGAGCTGCGTCGAGGCATTTTCGAGGTCAATGCGCGCTCTGTGGCTGCGCACAACAGCAAACAAGACAAGAGCTTCACCATGGAGCTCAACGAATTCGCTGATATTACGTGGGACGAGTTCCAGAGCTGGTACTTGGGAGCTCCGCAGCAATGCTCGGCGACGGAGAAGAACGACGTGGTGTACGGTGAAGTTCCGACGGAGAAGGACTGGAGAGCTGATGGAGCGGTGTCTCCAGTGAAGAACCAAGGCAAATGTGGCTCATGCTGGACGTTCTCCACGACTGGGTGTCTGGAGAGCCACTTGAAACTCAAACATGGAGAGTTTACGATCTTGTCGGAGCAAAACTTACTGGACTGCGCACAGAACTTTGATAATCACGGTTGCAATGGAGGGCTGCCGTCGCATGCTTTCGAGTATGTGAAGTACAATGGAGGCTTGGACACGGAAGAGGTGAGTGCAGGTTTTGGCTATGCTTTCGGTTGTGTAGTGATTGTCTGATCTTTGTTTTGACGTGTCGAATCAGTCTTACCCGTATGAAGCCAAAGAAGGCAAGTGCAAGTTTAACACATACCATGTTGGCGCGCAAGTGGACCAAGTCGTAAACATTACAGCACGCAGTGAGAAAGAGCTGAAGGCTGCCGTGGGATCCACTGGACCCGTGAGTATCGCCTTCCAGGTAGTGTCAGACTTCCGTTTCTACAAGTCTGGTGTGTACGAGTCGAAGGAATGCCATTCGGGTGAGAAGGATGTCAATCATGCGGTGCTGGCTGTGGGCTACGGCGTGGAGGACGGCAAAAACCACTGGATCGTCAAGAACAGTTGGGGCACCAAGTGGGGCATGGACGGCTTCTTCCAAATCGCGCGTGGCAGCAACATGTGCGGCTTGGCCGACTGCGCCTCGTACCCGGTTGTGGTGTAAAGCAACAGCGCTCGAAATGGTGTGCCACTGAAACGGATACGATTACGGTTTCTCCAATTTCTTCATGTGTCGATTTGCATGCCTCGGCCGCCGTCGGACAAGGTGGACCTTTTTCCGAATAAGATGAAGCAATGAAAGATCACCGGAATATAAATTGAACCATGTGTATGTACTTGTTGTAGTACCACATTGACATCGTCGTCGTCGGACTCGAAATGCCGACGGCGCAGACACTTCGGCAAAAGCTTCAAGAACATGCCTGCACATGGCAACGCATTGCAGGTTCAGAAAACCAGATAAATACCGGTATTATCGAGCTGTCGTTGCGAGATTCGCGTCACGCCTACGAGAAGACAGCAACGAGTGGTGGCGAGCTCGTCGCTGGCATGTTCTGTCCTCTTGAAGCATGGACACTGCGGAGCAACAACTATTGGATCAAGGAGCGTGTCAGTCTTCCGACTCGATTAGCACATTGTAAAAAATGCGATCAAAACACGTCTCGATTACGTCCCAACGGCACAATACAAGGTCTAAAATCAATATTATCTTAATTTCACTATTCAACTCCCCACCGTGTTTTGAAACTAATCGGATCTTGAGACTGGATGGACCGATCGCGCCTCCTCACCTCACAAAAGATTTCGCCGCCTCTCAGTCTGGATATGGTGCGCAACTACAACAGCATGGACGAGACGATGCCGCTGAAGGGCCCACCGGCCGCCCTGGAGCGCAAGGCCTCGCGTCGTATCCCGCTGACGGAGAACGCCAAGCGTGCACAGCGAAAGCTGCAGCTGGCATGCATCTGCTCGCTGCTCTTCATGGTTGCTGAGGTCGTGGGAGGCTTTTTAGCTGGCAGTCTGGCCATCATGACGGACGCCGCACACTTGCTATCAGATGTGGCAGGTTTCTGCATCTCACTCTTCGCCATTTGGGTGAGCACGTTGCCGGCCTCGAACCGCCTGAGCTTTGGCTTTCAACGTGCCGAGGTCATTGGCGCTGTCACGAGTGTGCTGGTCATCTGGGTGCTCACAGGCGTGCTGGTGTACGCTGCTGTGGAGCGCTTCATGGAGTGTCTGCAGCCCAACCCGAAGGAACACGTCAATGGCAAACTAATGTTCATTGTGGCGTGCATTGGTCTGTTTGTGAACCTCATCCTCATGCAGATCTTGGGTCATGGACACAGTCACGGAGGAGGAGGCGGTCATGGACACAGCCACGGAGAGAGCCATGGACATGCTCATAGCTCTAGCTCTAGCAGTGAAGAGGAGGGACATGGCCACTCGCACGGCCATGGTCACTCCCACGGGAACCACGGCCACTCCCACGGAGACCTGGAGAGTGGAGCTGATGGCTCCAAGACCTCCAAGAAGAAACTGGAGAACCTCAACATTCAGGCTGCCTACATCCACGCGCTTGGTGACTTCATTCAGAGTGTGGGCGTGTGCATTGCTGGTGGCCTCATTTGGTACAAACCCGAGTGGCAGATTGCCGACCCCATTGCTACGTTCATCTTCTCCGTTCTCGTACTTGGTACCACGATCGGCATTGTGCGTGACAGCATTCATGTGCTCATGGAAGGCACGCCTGATGGCATCCACGCCGATGAGATCGAGCGTGGTCTGCGTCACTGCGCTTCTGTGGTGGCTGTTCATGACCTGCACATCTGGTCACTCAGTGCTGGCCTGCCGTCGTTGAGCGTGCACTTAGTGTCTGACGATGCTGAGACTGCGCTTCATGCTGCTCAGCGTTACCTCATGTCCAAGGGCATTACACACACTACGATTCAGATCGAGAAGACTGCAACGCTGTACCCGCGCGACTGCGCCTCCGACCTCAAATGCGGCCAGGACTCTCCGCAAAATAGTGATTAGACTACGTGGAGGTGCTGCTTGATGGGCTTCCCAGCGAGATCTCGGCAAATAACACCGAACAAATTCTGAATGTGTAAGAACCGCTACCTATTGCAACCGTCCTATACTATGAATTTCGATTGACATGTACTGTTAGGTTTGGCTCAAGACACTCCATAATGAATCATATACTACAGTAATTGCTTCGCACAGCAGTACTCCAGTGGTCACCCAGAGCGCAGCACCAATCGCTTCTGCCTGCTGGAACCCGACGCTGGTTTGTAGCTGGTTGTGTTCTCGTCCAAATAACGATAAACGAGATGCAAAAGCCCACCACATCCGACAGTAAATGTAAAGCATTCATGATCGCGAGATTTCCGGTCAGGTATCCTCCCACGATTTCCGCCTACTGTGTTGAGGACTAGTAAAGAGATGCATGTGAGCTTGAGCTTTCGTTGGATGACCAAAGTATTTCCAGTCTGGAATGTGGCGCCAAGACTCAGTTTGTCGATTCTTGAAACACGGCCGGAATAATGCAGATTCCACCGCATTTTGGACAGTTATCCATGATGCTGAACGAGGGAGTTGACAAATTCATGAATGGCAACATGTATTCATGTACTAGAAGTAAGGCAACTATGAATTTCTCTCCCTCTATTCTCGACTGTGCGGGGGTACAACCTGACCACACTTCAGGGTAGACTTGCAATTCCGATACACTTTTTCAGTCTGGATTGTACAGTGTGTGATTCCTTTGGTGTGGAGATAGCGCTGAGCTGTGAGTAGTGCTATCTCGACGTCATCCGATACAAGGTGAACACTTAGCGAAGGTAGACCTGCGCTCAATGACCAAATGTGCAGGTCATGTACGCCAACCACCGATGAGCACGCCCGAAGGCCTTCTTCGATCTCAACAGCGTCGATACCGTTGGGGGTGCCCTCCATCAGGATGTGAATACTGTCACGAACGATTCCGACTGTCGTGAAGAGAACCAACACGGAGAAAATGAACGTAGCGATTGGGTCTGCAATCTGCCACTCTGGTTTAAGCCAAATGAGCGCACCAGCGATACACACACCGATACTCTGGATGAAATCGGCTAATGCATGCATATACGCTGATCGGATGTTAAGATTTTCCAACTCCTCCTTCACTTTCAGTTTCGCTGTTTCATCATTGTGGCCAATCTCGAGGTCTCCACCAAACACATGATCATCGTGCGTGTGGCCGTGGCTATGAGAATGACGTTTGTGTGAGTGGTCATGACTTTTAGGTGAGAGACAGTGGTAAACTCCCTCGTTATCGCGATTATCTTCATGTTCATTGTGCACTTCACAGTGAGTCTCAACGCAACCATCTTCTGAACCTCCATGACTGTGACCGTGGCTGCGTCCATTAGAGTGTCCGTGAAGACCGTGTGAATGCCCATGAGCACTACCGCCATGCGAATGACCATGGCCTAGGATCTGCATCAGGACCACGTTCACCAGCAGTCCGATACACGCCACGATGAACATCAACTTGCCGTCGACATGTTCGGCTGGATTAGGTTCGAAACACTCGATGAATCGATTCACCGCCGCGTACACCAGCACACCCGTCAGCACCCAGATGACCAACACGCTCGTGACTGCGCCGACGACTTCTGTGCGATGAAAGCCGAAGCTCAATCGATTGGTAGGAGGACGCGTACTCATCCAGATAGCAAAGAGTGATATACAGAAAGCAGTCACGTCCGTCAGCAAGTGTGCGGCATCTGCCATGATAGCCAGACTGCCGGCCAAGTACCCTCCTACGACCTCGGCAGCCATGAACAATACCGAACACAAACACGCCCATAGTAGCTTCCTCTGAGCATTCTTGGCGCTATTGGTCAGTGGAATGCGACGTGACGGATCGATCAAAGTAGCATCGCTTGGTTGGTGTTTACACGGGGACGGCTGGTCGAAGCTTCGGGGACTCGAGTGGGTGGCCTTGGTGTCGGTGTCGGTCGACATCTTGGTAAATGAACTGGGCGGGGACCATGAACACACTCCAAGTCTTAGGTCATGTGGTTGGTTTCTTACCCAGTTCTTGAGTACGTTGAAAAGCTGTTGCCAAGCACTGCCAGTTCGCAAAACGGATGTACCCAGCGGTATACTCACTCCTGTATTTACTTACACGTTCAACGCAGCAGACAGTCCGTTGACTTGTAACTTCTGGGCAAGTAACTCGCTATTAATGTGCGTACTTGGTGTGTACAAATGAATGCCTAAGCATAAGGTAATAGTGGTTCACTTAACTTGCATCTGTGGTCGTTTCGTAGTTACGCACTTCAGCTGTTTCTTATAAATGCATTTAAATAGATTGAAAGTTCCTCAGGGAAGTAAAGCGAAAATAACTGGGACTATTCTACGTACAGGTTGTTGATTAACAGCCAGCATGTATACTGATGTAGTTCAAGAGATTCCTCATACTTATGTGACTACGGGGGTAATGTTGTAGTTGAAGGAACTCCTCATACCGCTGCCACCACAGAGGTGTTGTAGCTGAAACTACAGCGTCCAGCAGTTGCAATGGTTTATCTCAACAAACACAGCAGTGGGCAAAGAGCTGCAGCGAGCGTTAGTAGTTATAAAACTGACGAGTAGCTACGGAAGAGTCACAGGGAATGAGCAACTAACCAATGCTTAGTGCATTATCACTTCTACATTTACTATAAAGAAAACCATTTGTCATAATTCGGAGGATGTCACTATCAAGGACTTAAATGACTTCATCAGCTAGCTTTACGGCAAGTTCCTATCTTGGAGAACTTCTCTACCAAGGACTGTATCATAAAGTGGTGCAAGGGAGAAGTTCTCGTGCAAGCTGCTGTCATTAAAGCACAAAATTCAGCAAGGCCATTTGCTGCTTACACCACCACTTCTACCCAGCTCATCCCAATAGACATTGTGCCTTGTACGGAACCCTCTTACCGCATTGGATGGCACACTCATTGTGTCGGAGCTAAAGAAGAGATTGCCATCCACTGTAGTCGCTCCTGCAGCTTCACGACGGTAAAATTGGCAGGAGTACCCTCGCAACGCTCTTCTTCATGCGGTTCTTACTGTCAAAGCCGTGCCGGCAATTAATGATTGTAAATTGCCTGACTTTCACGGAGGGCATCATACGAAGAATGAGTGAAGTTCAGAAGTGGGTCCAACTCCATTCTTCCCCAGATTAGCACTCATTAAAACCCCATTTACCAAATGGTAATTTCCATACTTACGATAAACATAGTGAAAATCCATATTTCTTATCTAACTAGTATCTGGAGATCAAACTAGATTGAACGGTGATCTACTACACTGGATACACTGGATATCGCGGCATTTAGCGCTTTTTCGATTATGCGGAAACATAGGATTCATTGATACATTAATAGCTAAGTGTTATATCAAGCCTGCTGTGGATAGCGATTGTAGTTGTGGCTGGGAACACCGCGAAAAGCTCTTGAAGTTACATGCACTCTTCGCTACTTGGAGGCAGGAACAATTGGAAGGATGGAGTGTGCAATGAACTTGAAGTTCGAAATGTGCTAAATTGGTATGAAAATGTGCATGAGCAAGGTCCAAAGATGAGTACAGATTTTTAATGTTCGACTCCCCCTAATAACACAAAAGCGTTCGAGGTATGAATCGGACCTCCTAAGAGCGAAACTTATTTTCGCTCATCTTGTCAACATTATTTTGTTCTCATGGCTTTTTGCTCATATGAGATGTTCGACTCCCATATTATGATCTAAGTGGATATATTTACTTCGCCTACCGCAATTCCTTTCTCAAAAGGCGCCCTAGTCAAATCTCAAGATAGCTGTACTAGCTCTGCGAGAATTGAATCCCAAGATAAACCTTTCTCAAAAGGCGCCCCCAGTCGACAGTGTAGAGACTAGACGGTTCTGGAGCTTAAGTATTTGAATCGCTGGGTGTGAACTGTCGATTCAAGCCACTGAAATATGGCGCCAAAGGCGTCACCCAAGGGTCGAACAAGGATTAAAGGTGTGCGTCAGAATCAAAGCGCGTTTCTGCGTGACGGTGTGAGCAATGGAATGAAAACAGCGATCATCAACTGCTTTCATGACCTCGGAATGGGGGCCACAGTGACGAATTTTTTTCCCAGAACAAGTCACACTCAGGTGAAAAGCAAAAAACAACAAATATACAAATGGATTCAAAAGGAAGAGGCAATTCTAAGCGCGGTGGGTAGTGGCCGCGGACATCTACAGAAGATTCGTGCAACAGGACTAGCAACTGTATTGTGCGACGAAGACGAGGATCTAATTGCGCACTGGGTGCGCAATCTTCGCCGCGAGGGTGTGCCAGTGTCTCAGTTCATGTTGAAAACAAAGCTAAAGGGGTGTCTGAAGACGCTGGCATACCTGCTTAAAGCTTTTCGGCCTCTGATTCTTGGGAAAAACGCTTCCTTGCTAAGTATCGATTCTCGTTACGGCGTAAATCACGTATTGGGCAAATTACGCCTGTGGATTCTGAGCAGGTTGCTCAAGATTTTCGCTTAGAAGTGCTGATAACCAGTGAGGAAGAAGGAATTGTGGAGGTTTACAATGCGGACCAGACCGCCAAGAACTACGAGTATTTACCTTCTCGTACTTATGACACCAAAGGTATTCGCACAGTATGGATTCATAATGCTGGAGCCGACAAAAACGAATGACTGTCATGCTACTGAGTGACACGCACTGAAACCGCAAAACTCCATTCGCAAATTTTAAACAACCAGCTTCCAAAATTGAAGAAACAGAAATTTACAACCATGAGCACCAGAATGGGTTTGGGCGTGTCTTGTGGAGTGAAGTGGTACCACTAATGAACGAACACAAAGTCCAGGTTTATGCCAATGGAAAAGGGTGGTGGAATGCAAGGTTGTCAATCCTTTTTTTGAGATTTCATTTCGGCTCTAGAGAAAACTTAGATGAAAAGATATTACTTCTCTGGGATGACTCAACGGGCACTGGACTCGCCCCGTTATGGAATACGCTGCAACTATAAATGTGGTGTTAATGAAAATCCCACCGGGCTACACGTCTTCGTGCCGGCCGGCGAACATCGCTTGGATGAAGCCATTCAAGCTGGAGTTGCGATCGCTTTGGGTTGAACACCTGCGGTGCCAACTCCGGTCTCACTGAGAGAATGACACGCAGCAAAAATTCAAGCTTGTGGCACCGTCTCGAGCAACTTTGATGTCATGGCTTACGAATGCATAGGAACGCCTACCTACTATGACGTTGCAAAGTGGGTTCCGTAAGCTTGCTATCCCTTCTGACAAGCGTGAGTTTCCGCCGGTAGACCCAGTATTGTATGAATCCGATATCACAGAGCTGGTTGATAAGTTAGAGGCAATAAAATTAGCTGAAGAGGTCTGCGAGGACTTCGCTCTCGATACCCATTGATTGTGCACTTCTGTTTGCATTTCTTTGTATTGTATTTCAAATCTTAGCATGATTTTAGTACCCTGTATAATGGGGGCGCCCTTTGAGAAAGGAATTTCGGTAGTATTGTTGTTGGTCATCGGCCCAAGCCGATGACCAACACGACGATATCGGATACTACCAAAGTCAAAACCGGAGGATGTCACTTAAAGAATATTACTACAAAGAGAATTGTCTATTCAATTGACTATCCTTTTGTTGTGACACATACTTCAACTACCGGTGATGACTAAAACCCATATTGATACCAACACTCAAGCAAGAACGAAGATAAGCGAAAACCATACCTCAATATTTCACACCGCTTTCTCACGCCCACACGCACGCCATACGCCCTCAACCACACCAAACGTGCGCCTACACTCCCGTTCTACACCCTCACGACGCATTCGTGCCTCAAAACGAATCCTTCCTATACTCGACCACTCCGACATCTTCAACACTTTGCCACCAAGAAGCCATGCCACACACCCGAGGCTTTGATATTCATCGCTATGTCGGCATCGCTGCGGCTGGGCGGGTTGGACAACGCAACGTCCATAGCAGCAGCAAGTATGTCACGCATTGATCGGATACGAGATGAGGTCGCACGTTTGTCTGTGCACCGGCGAGCTTGTCCGGCGTATTTGGGCCTGTGAAGGACTTCTGAAGTGGTGGTCGCGAGTAGCAACGTTGTGGAAGATGTGGAGAGCGAGATGTGGCACGCTGAGAAGCATAACGCGGTGTGGGTTCGTAGGCGTCGCGCGTGCAAGAGGAGGTGAGTCGAACAAAGAGTTGGACACACCGGGGATTGAACCCGGGGCCTTCCGCTTGCAAAGCGGACGCGCTACCACTGCGCTATGCGCCCAGCAAATGGAAAACCTAACCGCAATATTTCACACCGCTTTCTCACGCCCACACGCACGCCATACGCCCTCAACCACACCAAACGTGCGCCTACACTCCCGTTCTACACCCTCACGACGCATTCGTGCCTCAAAACGAATCCTTCCTATACTCGACCACTCCGACATCTTCAACACTTTGCCACCAAGAAGCCATGCCACACACCCGAGGCTTTGATATTCATCGCTATGTCGGCATCGCTGCGGCTGGGCGGGTTGGACAACGCAACGTCCATAGCAGCAGCAAGTATGTCACGCATTGATCGGATACGAGATGAGGTCGCACGTTTGTCTGTGCACCGGCGAGCTTGTCCGGCGTATTTGGGCCTGTGAAGGACTTCTGAAGTGGTGGTCGCGAGTAGCAACGTTGTGGAAGATGTGGAGAGCGAGATGTGGCACGCTGAGAAGCATAACGCGGTGTGGGTTCGTAGGCGTCGCGCGTGCAAGAGGAGGTGAGTCGAACAAAGAGTTGGACACACCGGGGATTGAACCCGGGGCCTTCCGCTTGCAAAGCGGACGCGCTACCACTGCGCTATGCGCCCAGCAAATGGAAAACCTAACCGCAATATTTCACACCGCTTTCTCACGCCCACACGCACGCCATACGCCCTCAACCACACCAAACGTGCGCCTACACTCCCGTTCTACACCCTCACGACGCATTCGTGCCTCAAAACGAATCCTTCCTATACTCGACCACTCCGACATCTTCAACACTTTGCCACCAAGAAGCCATGCCACACACCCGAGGCTTTGATATTCATCGCTATGTCGGCATCGCTGCGGCTGGGCGGGTTGGACAACGCAACGTCCATAGCAGCAGCAAGTATGTCACGCATTGATCGGATACGAGATGAGGTCGCACGTTTGTCTGTGCACCGGCGAGCTTGTCCGGCGTATTTGGGCCTGTGAAGGACTTCTGAAGTGGTGGTCGCGAGTAGCAACGTTGTGGAAGATGTGGAGAGCGAGATGTGGCACGCTGAGAAGCATAACGCGGTGTGGGTTCGTAGGCGTCGCGCGTGCAAGAGGAGGTGAGTCGAACAAAGAGTTGGACACACCGGGGATTGAACCCGGGGCCTTCCGCTTGCAAAGCGGACGCGCTACCACTGCGCTATGCGCCCAGCAAATGGAAAACCTAACCGCAATATTTCACACCGCTTTCTCACGCCCACACGCACGCCATACGCCCTCAACCACACCAAACGTGCGCCTACACTCCCGTTCTACACCCTCACGACGCATTCGTGCCTCAAAACGAATCCTTCCTATACTCGACCACTCCGACATCTTCAACACTTTGCCACCAAGAAGCCATGCCACACACCCGAGGCTTTGATATTCATCGCTATGTCGGCATCGCTGCGGCTGGGCGGGTTGGACAACGCAACGTCCATAGCAGCAGCAAGTATGTCACGCATTGATCGGATACGAGATGAGGTCGCACGTTTGTCTGTGCACCGGCGAGCTTGTCCGGCGTATTTGGGCCTGTGAAGGACTTCTGAAGTGGTGGTCGCGAGTAGCAACGTTGTGGAAGATGTGGAGAGCGAGATGTGGCACGCTGAGAAGCATAACGCGGTGTGGGTTCGTAGGCGTCGCGCGTGCAAGAGGAGGTGAGTCGAACAAAGAGTTGGACACACCGGGGATTGAACCCGGGGCCTTCCGCTTGCAAAGCGGACGCGCTACCACTGCGCTATGCGCCCAGCAAATGGAAAACCTAACCGCAATATTTCACACCGCTTTCTCACGCCCACACGCACGCCATACGCCCTCAACCACACCAAACGTGCGCCTACACTCCCGTTCTACACCCTCACGACGCATTCGTGCCTCAAAACGAATCCTTCCTATCCTCGACCACTCCGACATCTTCAACACTTTGCCACCAAGAAGCCATGCCACACACCCGAGGCTTTGATATTCATCGCTATGTCGGCATCGCTGCGGCTGGGCGGGTTGGACAACGCAACGTCCATAGCAGCAGCAAGCATGTCACGCATTGATCGGATACGAGATGAGGTCGCACGTTTGTCTGTGCACCGACGAGCTTGTCCGGCGTATTTGGGCCTGTGAAGGACTTCTGAAGTGGTGGTCGCGAGTAGCAACGTTGTGGAAGATGTGGAGAGCGAGATGCGGCACGCTGAGAAGCATAACGCGGTGTGGGTTCGTAGGCGTCGCGCGTGCAAGAGGAGGTGAGTCGAACAAAGAGTTGGACACACCGGGGATTGAACCCGGGGCCTTCCGCTTGCAAAGCGGACGCGCTACCACTGCGCTATGCGCCCAGCAAATGGAAAACCTAACCGCAATATTTCACACCGCTTTCTCACGCCCACACGCACGCCATACGCCCTCAACCACACCAAACGTGCGCCTACACTCCCGTTCTACACCCTCACGACGCATTCGTGCCTCAAAACGAATCCTTCCTATCCTCGACCACTCCGACATCTTCAACACTTTGCCACCAAGAAGCCATGCCACACACCCGAGGCTTTGATATTCATCGCTATGTCGGCATCGCTGCGGCTGGGCGGGTTGGACAACGCAACGTCCATAGCAGCAGCAAGTATGTCACGCATTGATCGGATACGAGATGAGGTCGCACGTTTGTCTGTGCACCGACGAGCTTGTCCGGCGTATTTGGGCCTGTGAAGGACTTCTGAAGTGGTGGTCGCGAGTAGCAACGTTGTGGAAGATGTGGAGAGCGAGATGTGGCACGCTGAGAAGCATAACGCGGTGTGGGTTCGTAGGCGTCGCGCGTGCAAGAGGAGGTGAGTCGAACAAAGAGTTGGACACACCGGGGATTGAACCCGGGGCCTTCCGCTTGCAAAGCGGACGCGCTACCACTGCGCTATGCGCCCAGCAAATGGAAAACCTAACCGCAATATTTCACACCGCTTTCTCACGCCCACACGCACGCCATACGCCCTCAACCACACCAAACGTGCGCCTACACTCCCGTTCTACACCCTCACGACGCATTCGTGCCTCAAAACGAATCCTTCCTATACTCGACCACTCCGACATCTTCAACACTTTGCCACCAAGAAGCCATGCCACACACCCGAGGCTTTGATATTCATCGCTATGTCGGCATCGCTGCGGCTGGGCGGGTTGGACAACGCAACGTCCATAGCAGCAGCAAGTATGTCACGCATTGATCGGATACGAGATGAGGTCGCACGTTTGTCTGTGCACCGACGAGCTTGTCCGGCGTATTTGGGCCTGTGAAGGACTTCTGAAGTGGTGGTCGCGAGTAGCAACGTTGTGGAAGATGTGGAGAGCGAGATGCGGCACGCTGAGAAGCATAACGCGGTGTGGGTTCGTAGGCGTCGCGCGTGCAAGAGGAGGTGAGTCGAACAAAGAGTTGGACACACCGGGGATTGAACCCGGGGCCTTCCGCTTGCAAAGCGGACGCGCTACCACTGCGCTATGCGCCCAGCAAATGGAAAACCTAACCGCAATATTTCACACCGCTTTCTCACGCCCACACGCACGCCATACGCCCTCAACCACACCAAACGTGCGCCTACACTCCCGTTCTACACCCTCACGACGCATTCGTGCCTCAAAACGAATCCTTCCTATACTCGACCACTCCGACATCTTCAACACTTTGCCACCAAGAAGCCATGCCACACACCCGAGGCTTTGATATTCATCGCTATGTCGGCATCGCTGCGGCTGGGCGGGTTGGACAACGCAACGTCCATAGCAGCAGCAAGTATGTCACGCATTGATCGGATACGAGATGAGGTCGCACGTTTGTCTGTGCACCGACGAGCTTGTCCGGCGTATTTGGGCCTGTGAAGGACTTCTGAAGTGGTGGTCGCGAGTAGCAACGTTGTGGAAGATGTGGAGAGCGAGATGCGGCACGCTGAGAAGCATAACGCGGTGTGGGTTCGTAGGCGTCGCGCGTGCAAGAGGAGGTGAGTCGAACAAAGAGTTGGACACACCGGGGATTGAACCCGGGGCCTTCCGCTTGCAAAGCGGACGCGCTACCACTGCGCTATGCGCCCAGCAAATGGAAAACCTAACCGCAATATTTCACACCGCTTTCTCACGCCCACACGCACGCCATACGCCCTCAACCACACCAAACGTGCGCCTACACTCCCGTTCTACACCCTCACGACGCATTCGTGCCTCAAAACGAATCCTTCCTATCCTCGACCACTCCGACATCTTCAACACTTTGCCACCAAGAAGCCATGCCACACACCCGAGGCTTTGATATTCATCGCTATGTCGGCATCGCTGCGGCTGGGCGGGTTGGACAACGCAACGTCCATAGCAGCAGCAAGTATGTCACGCATTGATCGGATACGAGATGAGGTCGCACGTTTGTCTGTGCACCGACGAGCTTGTCCGGCGTATTTGGGCCTGTGAAGGACTTCTGAAGTGGTGGTCGCGAGTAGCAACGTTGTGGAAGATGTGGAGAGCGAGATGCGGCACGCTGAGAAGCATAACGCGGTGTGGGTTCGTAGGCGTCGCGCGTGCAAGAGGAGGTGAGTCGAACAAAGAGTTGGACACACCGGGGATTGAACCCGGGGCCTTCCGCTTGCAAAGCGGACGCGCTACCACTGCGCTATGCGCCCAGCAAATGGAAAACCTAACCGCAATATTTCACACCGCTTTCTCACGCCCACACGCACGCCATACGCCCTCAACCACACCAAACGTGCGCCTACACTCCCGTTCTACACCCTCACGACGCATTCGTGCCTCAAAACGAATCCTTCCTATACTCGACCACTCCGACATCTTCAACACTTTGCCACCAAGAAGCCATGCCACACACCCGAGGCTTTGATATTCATCGCTATGTCGGCATCGCTGCGGCTGGGCGGGTTGGACAACGCAACGTCCATAGCAGCAGCAAGTATGTCACGCATTGATCGGATACGAGATGAGGTCGCACGTTTGTCTGTGCACCGACGAGCTTGTCCGGCGTATTTGGGCCTGTGAAGGACTTCTGAAGTGGTGGTCGCGAGTAGCAACGTTGTGGAAGATGTGGAGAGCGAGATGCGGCACGCTGAGAAGCATAACGCGGTGTGGGTTCGTAGGCGTCGCGCGTGCAAGAGGAGGTGAGTCGAACAAAGAGTTGGACACACCGGGGATTGAACCCGGGGCCTTCCGCTTGCAAAGCGGACGCGCTACCACTGCGCTATGCGCCCAGCAAATGGAAAACCTAACCGCAATATTTCACACCGCTTTCTCACGCCCACACGCACGCCATACGCCCTCAACCACACCAAACGTGCGCCTACACTCCCGTTCTACACCCTCACGACGCATTCGTGCCTCAAAACGAATCCTTCCTATCCTCGACCACTCCGACATCTTCAACACTTTGCCACCAAGAAGCCATGCCACACACCCGAGGCTTTGATATTCATCGCTATGTCGGCATCGCTGCGGCTGGGCGGGTTGGACAACGCAACGTCCATAGCAGCAGCAAGTATGTCACGCATTGATCGGATACGAGATGAGGTCGCACGTTTGTCTGTGCACCGACGAGCTTGTCCGGCGTATTTGGGCCTGTGAAGGACTTCTGAAGTGGTGGTCGCGAGTAGCAACGTTGTGGAAGATGTGGAGAGCGAGATGTGGCACGCTGAGAAGCATAACGCGGTGTGGGTTCGTAGGCGTCGCGCGTGCAAGAGGAGGTGAGTCGAACAAAGAGTTGGACACACCGGGGATTGAACCCGGGGCCTTCCGCTTGCAAAGCGGACGCGCTACCACTGCGCTATGCGCCCAGCAAATGGAAAACCTAACCGCAATATTTCACACCGCTTTCTCACGCCCACACGCACGCCATACGCCCTCAACCACACCAAACGTGCGCCTACACTCCCGTTCTACACCCTCACGACGCATTCGTGCCTCAAAACGAATCCTTCCTATCCTCGACCACTCCGACATCTTCAACACTTTGCCACCAAGAAGCCATGCCACACACCCGAGGCTTTGATATTCATCGCTATGTCGGCATCGCTGCGGCTGGGCGGGTTGGACAACGCAACGTCCATAGCAGCAGCAAGTATGTCACGCATTGATCGGATACGAGATGAGGTCGCACGTTTGTCTGTGCACCGACGAGCTTGTCCGGCGTATTTGGGCCTGTGAAGGACTTCTGAAGTGGTGGTCGCGAGTAGCAACGTTGTGGAAGATGTGGAGAGCGAGATGCGGCACGCTGAGAAGCATAACGCGGTGTGGGTTCGTAGGCGTCGCGCGTGCAAGAGGAGGTGAGTCGAACAAAGAGTTGGACACACCGGGGATTGAACCCGGGGCCTTCCGCTTGCAAAGCGGACGCGCTACCACTGCGCTATGCGCCCAGCAAATGGAAAACCTAACCGCAATATTTCACACCGCTTTCTCACGCCCACACGCACGCCATACGCCCTCAACCACACCAAACGTGCGCCTACACTCCCGTTCTACACCCTCACGACGCATTCGTGCCTCAAAACGAATCCTTCCTATCCTCGACCACTCCGACATCTTCAACACTTTGCCACCAAGAAGCCATGCCACACACCCGAGGCTTTGATATTCATCGCTATGTCGGCATCGCTGCGGCTGGGCGGGTTGGACAACGCAACGTCCATAGCAGCAGCAAGCATGTCACGCATTCACGCATTGATCGGATACGAGATGAGGTCGCACGTTTGTCTGTGCACCGACGAGCTTGTCCGGCGTATTTGGGCCTGTGAAGGACTTCTGAAGTGGTGGTCGCGAGTAGCAACGTTGTGGAAGATGTGGAGAGCGAGATGCGGCACGCTGAGAAGCATAACGCGGTGTGGGTTCGTAGGCGTCGCGCGTGCAAGAGGAGGTGAGTCGAACAAAGAGTTGGACACACCGGGGATTGAACCCGGGGCCTTCCGCTTGCAAAGCGGACGCGCTACCACTGCGCTATGCGCCCAGCAAATGGAAAACCTAACCGCAATATTTCACACCGCTTTCTCACGCCCACACGCACGCCATACGCCCTCAACCACACCAAACGTGCGCCTACACTCCCGTTCTACACCCTCACGACGCATTCGTGCCTCAAAACGAATCCTTCCTATCCTCGACCACTCCGACATCTTCAACACTTTGCCACCAAGAAGCCATGCCACACACCCGAGGCTTTGATATTCATCGCTATGTCGGCATCGCTGCGGCTGGGCGGGTTGGACAACGCAACGTCCATAGCAGCAGCAAGCAATGTCACGCATTGATCGGATACGAGATGAGGTCGCACGTTTGTCTGTGCACCGACGAGCTTGTCCGGCGTATTTGGGCCTGTGAAGGACTTCTGAAGTGGTGGTCGCGAGTAGCAACGTTGTGGAAGATGTGGAGAGCGAGATGCGGCACGCTGAGAAGCATAACGCGGTGTGGGTTCGTAGGCGTCGCGCGTGCAAGAGGAGGTGAGTCGAACAAAGAGTTGGACACACCGGGGATTGAACCCGGGGCCTTCCGCTTGCAAAGCGGACGCGCTACCACTGCGCTATGCGCCCAGCAAATGGAAAACCTAACCGCAATATTTCACACCGCTTTCTCACGCCCACACGCACGCCATACGCCCTCAACCACACCAAACGTGCGCCTACACTCCCGTTCTACACCCTCACGACGCATTCGTGCCTCAAAACGAATCCTTCCTATCCTCGACCACTCCGACATCTTCAACACTTTGCCACCAAGAAGCCATGCCACACACCCGAGGCTTTGATATTCATCGCTATGTCGGCATCGCTGCGGCTGGGCGGGTTGGACAACGCAACGTCCATAGCAGCAGCAAGCATGTCACGCATTGATCGGATACGAGATGAGGTCGCACGTTTGTCTGTGCACCGACGAGCTTGTCCGGCGTATTTGGGCCTGTGAAGGACTTCTGAAGTGGTGGTCGCGAGTAGCAACGTTGTGGAAGATGTGGAGAGCGAGATGCGGCACGCTGAGAAGCATAACGCGGTGTGGGTTCGTAGGCGTCGCGCGTGCAAGAGGAGGTGAGTCGAACAAAGAGTTGGACACACCGGGGATTGAACCCGGGGCCTTCCGCTTGCAAAGCGGACGCGCTACCACTGCGCTATGCGCCCAGCAAATGGAAAACCTAACCGCAATATTTCACACCGCTTTCTCACGCCCACACACGCCATACGCCCTCAACCACACCAAACGTGCGCCTACACTCCCGTTCTACACCCTCACGACGCATTCGTGCCTCAAAACGAATCCTTCCTATACTCGACCACTCCGACATCTTCAACACTTTGCCACCAAGAAGCCATGCCACACACCCGAGGCTTTGATATTCATCGCTATGTCGGCATCGCTGCGGCTGGGCGGGTTGGACAACGCAACGTCCATAGCAGCAGCAAGCATGTCACGCATTGGTCACGCATTGATCGGATACGAGATGAGGTCGCACGTTTGTCTGTGCACCGACGAGCTTGTCCGGCGTATTTGGGCCTGTGAAGGACTTCTGAAGTGGTGGTCGCGAGTAGCAACGTTGTGGAAGATGTGGAGAGCGAGATGCGGCACGCTGAGAAGCATAACGCGGTGTGGGTTCGTAGGCGTCGCGCGTGCAAGAGGAGGTGAGTCGAACAAAGAGTTGGACACACCGGGGATTGAACCCGGGGCCTTCCGCTTGCAAAGCGGACGCGCTACCACTGCGCTATGCGCCCAGCAAATGGAAAACCTAACCGCAATATTTCACACCGCTTTCTCACGCCCACACGCACGCCATACGCCCTCAACCACACCAAACGTGCGCCTACACTCCCGTTCTACACCCTCACGACGCATTCGTGCCTCAAAACGAATCCTTCCTATACTCGACCACTCCGACATCTTCAACACTTTGCCACCAAGAAGCCATGCCACACACCCGAGGCTTTGATATTCATCGCTATGTCGGCATCGCTGCGGCTGGGCGGGTTGGACAACGCAACGTCCATAGCAGCAGCAAGTATGTCACGCATTGATCGGATACGAGATGAGGTCGCACGTTTGTCTGTGCACCGACGAGCTTGTCCGGCGTATTTGGGCCTGTGAAGGACTTCTGAAGTGGTGGTCGCGAGTAGCAACGTTGTGGAAGATGTGGAGAGCGAGATGCGGCACGCTGAGAAGCATAACGCGGTGTGGGTTCGTAGGCGTCGCGCGTGCAAGAGGAGGTGAGTCGAACAAAGAGTTGGACACACCGGGGATTGAACCCGGGGCCTTCCGCTTGCAAAGCGGACGCGCTACCACTGCGCTATGCGCCCAGCAAATGGAAAACCTAACCGCAATATTTCACACCGCTTTCTCACGCCCACACGCACGCCATACGCCCTCAACCACACCAAACGTGCGCCTACACTCCCGTTCTACACCCTCACGACGCATTCGTGCCTCAAAACGAATCCTTCCTATACTCGACCACTCCGACATCTTCAACACTTTGCCACCAAGAAGCCATGCCACACACCCGAGGCTTTGATATTCATCGCTATGTCGGCATCGCTGCGGCTGGGCGGGTTGGACAACGCAACGTCCATAGCAGCAGCAAGCATGTCACGCATTGGCCACGCATTGATCGGATACGAGATGAGGTCGCACGTTTGTCTGTGCACCGACGAGCTTGTCCGGCGTATTTGGGCCTGTGAAGGACTTCTGAAGTGGTGGTCGCGAGTAGCAACGTTGTGGAAGATGTGGAGAGCGAGATGCGGCACGCTGAGAAGCATAACGCGGTGTGGGTTCGTAGGCGTCGCGCGTGCAAGAGGAGGTGAGTCGAACAAAGAGTTGGACACACCGGGGATTGAACCCGGGGCCTTCCGCTTGCAAAGCGGACGCGCTACCACTGCGCTATGCGCCCAGCAAATGGAAAACCTAACCGCAATATTTCACACCGCTTTCTCACGCCCACACGCACGCCATACGCCCTCAACCACACCAAACGTGCGCCTACACTCCCGTTCTACACCCTCACGACGCATTCGTGCCTCAAAACGAATCCTTCCTATCCTCGACCACTCCGACATCTTCAACACTTTGCCACCAAGAAGCCATGCCACACACCCGAGGCTTTGATATTCATCGCTATGTCGGCATCGCTGCGGCTGGGCGGGTTGGACAACGCAACGTCCATAGCAGCAGCAAGCATGTCACGCATTGGTCACGCATTGATCGGATACGAGATGAGGTCGCACGTTTGTCTGTGCACCGACGAGCTTGTCCGGCGTATTTGGGCCTGTGAAGGACTTCTGAAGTGGTGGTCGCGAGTAGCAACGTTGTGGAAGATGTGGAGAGCGAGATGTGGCACGCTGAGAAGCATAACGCGGTGTGGGTTCGTAGGCGTCGCGCGTGCAAGAGGAGGTGAGTCGAACAAAGAGTTGGACACACCGGGGATTGAACCCGGGGCCTTCCGCTTGCAAAGCGGACGCGCTACCACTGCGCTATGCGCCCAGCAAATGGAAAACCTAACCGCAATATTTCACACCGCTTTCTCACGCCCACACGCACGCCATACGCCCTCAACCACACCAAACGTGCGCCTACACTCCCGTTCTACACCCTCACGACGCATTCGTGCCTCAAAACGAATCCTTCCTATACTCGACCACTCCGACATCTTCAACACTTTGCCACCAAGAAGCCATGCCACACACCCGAGGCTTTGATATTCATCGCTATGTCGGCATCGCTGCGGCTGGGCGGGTTGGACAACGCAACGTCCATAGCAGCAGCAAGTATGTCACGCATTGATCGGATACGAGATGAGGTCGCACGTTTGTCTGTGCACCGGCGAGCTTGTCCGGCGTATTTGGGCCTGTGAAGGACTTCTGAAGTGGTGGTCGCGAGTAGCAACGTTGTGGAAGATGTGGAGAGCGAGATGTGGCACGCTGAGAAGCATAACGCGGTGTGGGTTCGTAGGCGTCGCGCGTGCAAGAGGAGGTGAGTCGAACAAAGAGTTGGACACACCGGGGATTGAACCCGGGGCCTTCCGCTTGCAAAGCGGACGCGCTACCACTGCGCTATGCGCCCAGCAAATGGAAAACCTAACCGCAATATTTCACACCGCTTTCTCACGCCCACACGCACGCCATACGCCCTCAACCACACCAAACGTGCGCCTACACTCCCGTTCTACACCCTCACGACGCATTCGTGCCTCAAAACGAATCCTTCCTATACTCGACCACTCCGACATCTTCAACACTTTGCCACCAAGAAGCCATGCCACACACCCGAGGCTTTGATATTCATCGCTATGTCGGCATCGCTGCGGCTGGGCGGGTTGGACAACGCAACATCCATAGCAGCAGCAAGTATGTCACGCATTGATCGGATACGAGATGAGGTCGCACGTTTGTCTGTGCACCGGCGAGCTTGTCCGGCGTATTTGGGCCTGTGAAGGACTTCTGAAGTGGTGGTCGCGAGTAGCAACGTTGTGGAAGATGTGGAGAGCGAGATGTGGCACGCTGAGAAGCATAACGCGGTGTGGGTTCGTAGGCGTCGCGCGTGCAAGAGGAGGTGAGTCGAACAAAGAGTTGGACACACCGGGGATTGAACCCGGGGCCTTCCGCTTGCAAAGCGGACGCGCTACCACTGCGCTATGCGCCCACTTCTCAATCTGCCGGCTAGTACGCAAGTCGACTCTTCAGAAGAACCCATCCCGTCCAAGCTTCCCGCCCTTTCTCTCTCATGGAGAATCCAGTAGCTACCCCTTCTTTGCACCCAGTCTCTTCGACCTCCCCTGTCGCTCTACGAGCGGTATCAACGGAGGCTCCGGACCACCCGTTGAGCAAGGCGCTCCCCCCTCCTGGCATGGAACCTACTGACACAACCGTCGATGGTTCCCATGCTGATGCCTCCGGCGGTGCTGAAGACTCTGCCCTCTCTGCGATGGCGGCTTCTCCGTCGTCAATGCCACCTCCGCCGCCGTTGTCTGCTCTTCCAATTCCACCTTCTACTAACAGGGCGCTGGTGGACACGGAGAAAACCAACGAGGACGACGAGATGCTCCCCCCACCCCCAGCCAGTGCCGAGCCTGAGGCCGACCAGGCGAGGTCGTCTGCCGTTACGAGTGACGGTACCGCTGCCGTTCACGCTGGCGATACCGCGGACAACGCGAATGATCGGGACTCACGTCCAACGATGGCAATGTTGCTCCGCCAACAAGAGACCATCCGTCGCGACAATGCCGAAGTTGATGCTGCTCGCCGCCGCGTGGAGACTCCCAAGCCACTCGCTGTTGACATTGAAATGATCGAACGTCAGTACGCTGCCGGAGGAGACTGGTCTGATATCGCCTCTTGTATCCACCAGTCTCGTCCGTACGAGCTGCCTCGTGCCAAGTATGACATGGTGATCGAGACAGGCAAGGCGTTCACCAAGACACCGCTGACCAAGATCATGGCTGCGCTTGTGGGGAAGAGCTATCGCAACTGCGCGCTCGACCGTCTCTATGAGCAGAAAAGAGTCGGCCAGGTGTCGAAAATGCCCGGGGGTAACCTGCGCCTCAAGCTCAAGGACCGCGAAGCGTGTCTGAAACTCGAACGCACGACTGTCAGCATCCTCGGCGGTGTGTATCCGTTCAAACCATTCGACGTCCTTGCCAGCAAGTTCTTTTTGGACGTCTCGAATGTTGATTCGGACACTGACACAGATATCATCCTGCGTCGCCTGTACCTGCTTGGGTGCGAACCAGTCTATGACACGTTCCGGGACGTGAACCTGGCGACAGGTCTCACCTCGGCAACGTGGCGCGTATACTTCCGGTCGCGTGAGTGTCCACCCCCACTGGTGGTGAACGGCTCAGTGTGTGACCAGCTCGTGTTCAGCAACAAGCTGTACCCGGCGCACGGCAAAGACGCACCGTTCGCGTCGGAGCGCCTCCCGTTCGGCTTTCGCTCGCACCACAGTATTGAGTTGAAGTCTCCCGTCTCGTCAAATACTGGGTTTGCTCGATCAGCTCAAACACAATCTGCAACACGTGTCGCCAGGTCAAAGCGATCGACGAACCAATTGAAGCCATCTCTTGGTCCACTAAAAACGTACGCGCAAGCTGCTCAAGCCGAACCAGCCCTCCCCTCGCTCGACAGCACACTCGAGGATGAAGAGACGAAAGAGGAAGGCCAGCTCCAAATTGGAGCTCAGCATGGCCAGCAACATGTGGCCACTCAACTCGCAAAGAGAGTCATCGATCTCGATGACGCGCTCTCGATCTCAACGTTCACTGAATCCGGTGGTCATCTCTCACCGCCAGTGAGTCCAAAGCTCCCACCTAAGCCTGTGTTGATGCTGACGAATGGCTCTGACGGCTTCACCACTGTCGTGAACAAGAAGAAGCGATCGCGTGGAGACATTGACTTCAGCAATATGTTGACGAAGCAAATGCCTACGCCGCTAGATGGGGTCGCAACTGCGAACTATTTCCAGGCGCTCCAGACGATGGAGGTCAAGTTCGAATCGATAGACGCGACTGTGGACAAGAAGTATGGCATCCGCCACCACGTGCGTCCGATTGACGTGAAGCGTCCAGACGCGCTCAAGTCTTCCACTGAGTCTGCGTTCTTCGTCGAGAAACACCACACGAAGATCCGCAAGGCGCCGAAGCCATCGCCTGTTGTCGAGGTGACAGAGTCGATGATCAGCGATGAGAATACGGCCCTGCTAAACACACTTGATGATCGTCTTGAAGATGCGGACAAGAGGGTTGATGGCATCTCCAAGATCCTCGGAAACGCAACGAACCCGGACCATATCATGAAGAAGGCAGTCGAGTCTCCGCTCGCGTTCAACAGTGCGCTGTCGCTCAAGATGGCAGCCAGCGGCAATGAAATCGAGGAACTTGCGCAGCTCCACATGATCAACCGCGTGTTGAGCGCGAACAAACCGGACGAGGACACGACGTTTGCAACGAAGTGGAAGAAACTCATGGGGAAATCGGTTCCGTCCAAACGCCACGACGTCTTCGCTGCGTGCAGCAAATGGTGGCAGACGACACCGAAAATCTTTGAGCTAGCCCGTTTCACTAAGGCGCTGAGCGCATTCGAGCTTTCGCTCATGTCGATCGCACCGACGTTGTTCACGAACGACCACTGGATCCAATACGTCACGGGTCACCCGGTCGAGTGGATCCCCGCCCACCACGTTCGCCTGCTGCACCCGAACACGCTGCTGCGGCTCCTGAGATCGGATCTTGGCGAACTGTGCATGGCACACTGGCGTGAGGTCCAATGGCAGGGACACCTGTTCGACGAGCTCGAGGAACTACGGCAGCTTGAAGGTCACTACCCAGCGGACGAATCCGTTCTTCAGCTCCAAGTTGTGGAAGATGGCTCAGTGACACCAGTGGCAGGCGGTATAGCCCCTCGTTGCTAAGGTGGTCTTGACACCGCAATCAACTTGGAACAACGCCAGCGTGTTGACCGTGAACACGAACGGCGTCAAGAAGAACGGACACCTACTAATCGACAACCTGCTTTCGAAGTATGCACTGACATGCGTTCAAGAGACCAAATTCGCGGACCGCTCGCATCTCGCAAACTTCAAATTTCACCTCGAGTCCGCCTTTGAGCACAAGCTGTTCCTGAGCGACGTGAACGCGCTCCTGGATCGGCCGACGCGTGGTCGGAGCAACGGAGTGCTGACAGTACTCCGCTCCGACTTCCCAGGCTTTGACTCGGCAGTGGATCTCACCCACATGACCGTCCCTGGCCGGTACCTTGTCGTGCGTGTGACGGTCGAGCATGCTCCCGTTTACATCCACAACGTGTACGCGCCAGTGGACAAACAAGAAAAACAACAGTTCTTTTCCAGTTTAGAAACGGAAGAGTTCGAAGACAACGCGACGCACATGGTGCTTGGCGACCTCAACACCCCGCTAGACCCGAGCCTGGACTGTTCGACGACGGATCTGCGCTACGACCCAAGCCGCTCGAGCTGCCTCGAGTGGTTAGCCCGCCTTGGTGTCGTCGACGCGTGGCGGATCCACCACGATGCAGCCCGCGTATTCACGGGACCGATGCCTCGCAAGAACCGCCTCGACTACATCCTCATCTCGGACGCGTTCTGCAACAGCTTCTACAGTGATGCTAAGTACTTTCTGCCATCACATGCTGGTGACCACCTGGCTCACAGCATGACGTTTAAGTCGGGGTCCCAGATGCATGGCCGAGGGTACTGGAAATTCCCACGGTACCTGCTGGAGTACCCCCTAGTTGTGTCGGCGATCCGACGCGAGGCGGAAGACATATTGTCGAAGCTCCGCACCGCCCCAAATCCAGGAAAGACGTGGGAGCGATGGAAGTCAGACATCAAAACGCAGTTGCAGGACCTGCAAAAGAAGCTCCGCATGCAAGATGCCCAAGCTGTCGAGGATGCTCGTGTCGCGCTGGACAACGCCGCTGCGCGACATAGAGTTGATGCTGATGATACCAACCGCCAGGTGTACGAGGAAGCCATGCGCCACTACAAAGAGACGGTGACCCGGTCCAGCCAGTATCGTCAAGACACTGCATTTGACTTCCAAGCCGCAAACTCCGAAAAGTCGACGAAGCACTTCTTCCGACCGCTCGACACAAGCTTGCGGAGGGTCTCAATTGAAGAAGTCTCGATACCGAATGGGGGTGTCTCGACGAACCCGCATGAGATCAGTCTTCGCTTCCTCGAGCACTGGGGGTCTGAGATGGGAGACCCTGATAGTCCAGCAGGTACAGCTCCCCCACCGAACGGCACGGTGCAACGCAAGCTTCTTGACTCCGTCGTCCGCGTCCTATCAGAGCTCGATCGGCAGGCTCTCGACATGGATGTGACCGCTCTCGACTTGACGGAAGCTATCAAGCATATGAAAGCGACGTCATCTCCAGGTATGGATGGCCTAACAGCAGGATTCTACCAAGTCGCTCCAGAAGTATTCGGACAGTGCCTCGAATTAGTCTTCAATGATCGCCTGAAACGCGGCAACCTGCTCGCGTCGCAGCGCAAGTCGGCGGTAGTGCTACTACACAAGAAGGGTTCTCGTGCAGATCCAGGCAACTACCGACCGATTGCGCTCATACCAGTCGATGTGAAGATACTGTCGAAGGCTCTGACGTATCGTCTGCAGTCTGTTATCCCGAAGTTGATCCACCCGGACCAAAAAGGATTTGTCCGCGGCCGCTCGATCCACCACCACGTGCGTTTCCTGGCCGATCTCCAAGACCTCGTCACAAGTCGAGACGAAGAGGCGTATGCGCTGTTCTTGGATTTCCAGAAGGCGTTCGATCGAGTCAACTGGGACTACATGTTCCGTTTGCTTGAGCGGATGGGAATCGGCGACGGCTTCACGCGCTGGGTCAAGCTACTATACACGGATCCGCAGGCTCACCTGCTGATTAACGGTATCATCCAGCCAGCGTTATATCCAACTCGAGGAGTGAAGCAAGGCGATCCACTGTCTGCACTGCTCTTCATCCTGACGATCGAGCCACTTGGAAACATGCTGCGGTCGCACGAGGAGTACGGTGTATGTCTGAACGACGACGATACTGCAACAAGCATCTTCTTTGCGGACGACTCGACACTGCTCGGCAGCTCCATCCCAAACCTGCAAGCGCAGCTTGAGATTGTGGAAGAGTACTGTTTCGGCTCGGGCGCGCAGCTGAACCTGTCGAAGTCAGTGTTGCTGGCGCTGAACCGGGGCCATGACTGTCCGCAAATGCCCGGTGTTCAAGTCCTCCGACGTTCGGAGGCGGTAAAGTATCTTGGCATTCCATTCAGCCAGACGCCTGTCGACGATCGAATTCTCGAGTCACTTGACCAACGCTTCTATGACGGTTTCAAAGCGTGGTTTCGCCGCGCTCGAACGCTTTGCGGGCGCCTCCTGGTTGCACAGACCATGGTGCTATCGCGCTTGTGGCACTACACGCAACACATCTCACTTCCTCCGGCTGTCGTCAGGAGATGGCAATCGATGCTGAACCGATTCGTGCTGAGTCGCAAGCACAATCGCGACGCGACACACATCCAGTTGATCCCCGGCGAATTCCTGTATCTTCGACGTGCAGACGGAGGTCTTGGTATCCCGAGTCTCGACGCTCAGCTCAAGCGGCAGCGCTTCGTTTTCATGATGCAGTTCGTCGCACAAGCACAGGAGACTACCGGACGCTGGTGGACGACCGCAAGCACAGAATTACTGCGGTCGATCCTTCCTCGATATAGCAAGTGCCACGCACTTGACTTGCTCACGATATCCCCACAGCGTCACGGCGAGATGATCAAGTGGAGACACGTGTCTACCTGGTGGAAAACGACCTGGACGTGGTGGCACCGGACAAGCTGGGACAAGAGATGGAGCGACTTGCCTTCTGACGAACGCGTCAAGTATGCGCTCCACCAACCGATATGGTTTCACTCGGACGCTGAACTTCACTACGAACAGCAGATGCGTGGTAGCACAGCTTCCGCCCATCGGCGCTGCATAGGCATGGCGCCAGAACCGCAACGAAGCTTCCGCCTGCACGTCTCGCGGGTCTTTGGTCTTCGGTCGCTTGCTGACTTCATGCGTATTGAGAACGCGTGGCCAACGCACGTCGGCTTTGTGACTCGGCATATCGACTTCACGCTGGTGGACATCACGCCAGGACAACAAGCCAAGTGGCTGCGCGCGCTGTATCGCGAGGCGACGCAGATCGTGAATCGGCTCGAAGCAGGCGACGTTGTTCTTCCGACACTTGGCGATGACAGCCAGCGGTTGATACCGTACGTAGGAGTCCTGAGCAACGAGAAGCTATGCTTATTCCCGGTAATCCCACGCTCGGCGGTACTGCGCATCGTATGGACGCCCAAGCCACCGACGAAGCCGCATCCGATGAAGGTTCACTGGGACCGCATCGATGCCAGCCACATCAAGAAGCATGTGAAGCTTGGCAAACGTCTGCGCAAAGTGCTTCTCCCGATCTTTGAGGACCTTCAGTTCCGCCTGGCATTCCGTCTACTGCCGGTCCGGTCACGCTTCTGGTTCCTTGAACATGTGAACCCTGGCATTCGCAAGTGCGTGCGGGAAGGCTGTAACGCGATCGAGTCTGACCAGCACCTGTTCTTCGACTGCACGCTCGCGTGGGGCTTGTGGCGACACGTGCTTGATATCGCGAGGATACTCTTCAGACACAAGCCGACGTGGCTCGATATCGCGCTGGCGAGGGAAATGCGTGTGCGAGACGAGTGGACGGACCACGAGGCGATCGTAGCCGATGTGTGGCATGTCCTCCGCTCAGTGACGCTTCATTTCGTGTGGTCGGATCGCAATCGGTGTCTGTTCGATGGAAGACAGCCGACGCCGACGCTCGCAGCGCTCCAAGTAATCTTGATGACGTTTGCTGCGCACATCCGATACTTCCTGCGGCGCCTGTATACACCGGACGAGCAGGACCAGTTACGCGAAGTGCTCAAGCGGCTGGCCACGCAGTCCACCTTCGGGGACTTTGTTGACCGCCACCCTGGTGTCATCAGTGTTCGTGAAGCCGCTTAGCCGTGTACCAATGAAGATGTACCGGCCAATATGTCGACAAGCAGCGGGATATTCACTACAGTTGGCAGATCCAGTTTCCAACCCCAGACGTCCCCTACACGGCTCGACCGCAGACATTGATGAACCAGAAGTTAACAAGGTAGCGGGCGGCGCCCTCACACCCCCCCAACAACGGTTCTTGTCCGCAGACGGCCTTGCAGACGACGCCGAAGAGGCCTCGTCCTTCCCTGCAACCGCAGATGGCTCGCCATCCCTCATGGCAGATCCAGCTTCCAGCCCCAGACGCCCCCCACGCTGCTCGACCGCGGACGTTAAGGAACCAGAGGTCAACAAGGTAGCGGGCGGCGCCCTCACACCCCCCCGACAACGGTTCTTGTCCACGGACGGCTTTGCGGAAGGCGCTGATGAGGCCTTGGCCTTCACTGCATCTGCGAATGGTTTACCGTCGCTCATGATCTGCCATAGGCACTTTGTGAGTTTGACTCAAACTCGATAAAGTTAACTTGTTAACTTACCTGAGAGGTCCCGCTTAGGTGCGAATCGACTTGCTCCCGACTTGGCAAATTCGGTTATGACAACCAATGACCCCTGCGCAACCAGTCAATCTTCAAGCAACATTACTGGTGCAACATACCAGTACCTCTTATACCTGATACTCCAGACCTCCAAGACTTTATGACCTCCCAAACTTGATGTCAAAAATCGACCAAAACGGAAGTTTTTGACCTCTCAAAATTTATATTTGGTGTGGTCCACACAATTTCGGAATGGGTCGACCTATATATCATTTTGCTCCGTTTTCTCTACGCTTTCACGTGAGCTCTGAATCAATACCAAGAAATGCACAAGACACAATCAAGAACTCACAGACCAAGTATGTACACTAGTATTTATATCAGTAAGGTTAGTCATTACCCGGTAGATTGAGAAGCAACTCAGTCTGTTGTAATAGACACACTTTCAACTGCGCTATGCGCCCAGCAAATGGAAAACCTAACCGCAATATTTCACACCGCTTTCTCACGCCCACACACGCCATACGCCCTCAACCACACCAAACGTGCGCCTACACTCCCGTTCTACACCCTCACGACGCATTCGTGCCTCAAAACGAATCCTTCCTATCCTCGACCACTCCGACATCTTCAACACTTTGCCACCAAGAAGCCATGCCACACACCCGAGGCTTTGATATTCATCGCTATGTCGGCATCGCTGCGGCTGGGCGGGTTGGACAACGCAACGTCCATAGCAGCAGCAAGCATGTCACGCATTGGCCACGCATTGATCGGATACGAGATGAGGTCGCACGTTTGTCTGTGCACCGACGAGCTTGTCCGGCGTATTTGGGCCTGTGAAGGACTTCTGAAGTGGTGGTCGCGAGTAGCAACGTTGTGGAAGATGTGGAGAGCGAGATGCGGCACGCTGAGAAGCATAACGCGGTGTGGGTTCGTAGGCGTCGCGCGTGCAAGAGGAGGTGAGTCGAACAAAGAGTTGGACACACCGGGGATTGAACCCGGGGCCTTCCGCTTGCAAAGCGGACGCGCTACCACTGCGCTATGCGCCCAGCAAATGGAAAACCTAACCGCAATATTTCACACCGCTTTCTCACGCCCACACACGCCATACGCCCTCAACCACACCAAACGTGCGCCTACACTCCCGTTCTACACCCTCACGACGCATTCGTGCCTCAAAACGAATCCTTCCTATCCTCGACCACTCCGACATCTTCAACACTTTGCCACCAAGAAGCCATGCCACCCACCCGAGGCTTTGATATTCATCGCTATGTCGGCATCGCTGCGGCTGGGCGGGTTGGACAACGCAACGTCCATAGCAGCAGCAAGCATGTCACGCATTGGCCACGCATTGATCGGATACGAGATGAGGTCGCACGTTTGTCTGTGCACCGACGAGCTTGTCCGGCGTATTTGGGCCTGTGAAGGACTTCTGAAGTGGTGGTCGCGAGTAGCAACGTTGTGGAAGATGTGGAGAGCGAGATGCGGCACGCTGAGAAGCATAACGCGGTGTGGGTTCGTAGGCGTCGCGCGTGCAAGAGGAGGTGAGTCGAACAAAGAGTTGGACACACCGGGGATTGAACCCGGGGCCTTCCGCTTGCAAAGCGGACGCGCTACCACTGCGCTATGCGCCCAGCAAATGGAAAACCTAACCGCAATATTTCACACCGCTTTCTCACGCCCACACACGCCATACGCCCTCAACCACACCAAACGTGCGCCTACACTCCCGTTCTACACCCTCACGACGCATTCGTGCCTCAAAACGAATCCTTCCTATCCTCGACCACTCCGACATCTTCAACACTTTGCCACCAAGAAGCCATGCCACACACCCGAGGCTTTGATATTCATCGCTATGTCGGCATCGCTGCGGCTGGGCGGGTTGGACAACGCAACGTCCATAGCAGCAGCAAGCATGTCACGCATTGGCCACGCATTGATCGGATACGAGATGAGGTCGCACGTTTGTCTGTGCACCGACGAGCTTGTCCGGCGTATTTGGGCCTGTGAAGGACTTCTGAAGTGGTGGTCGCGAGTAGCAACGTTGTGGAAGATGTGGAGAGCGAGATGCGGCACGCTGAGAAGCATAACGCGGTGTGGGTTCGTAGGCGTCGCGCGTGCAAGAGGAGGTGAGTCGAACAAAGAGTTGGACACACCGGGGATTGAACCCGGGGCCTTCCGCTTGCAAAGCGGACGCGCTACCACTGCGCTATGCGCCCAGCAAATGGAAAACCTAACCGCAATATTTCACACCGCTTTCTCACGCCCACACACGCCATACGCCCTCAACCACACCAAACGTGCGCCTACACTCCCGTTCTACACCCTCACGACGCATTCGTGCCTCAAAACGAATCCTTCCTATCCTCGACCACTCCGACATCTTCAACACTTTGCCACCAAGAAGCCATGCCACACACCCGAGGCTTTGATATTCATCGCTATGTCGGCATCGCTGCGGCTGGGCGGGTTGGACAACGCAACGTCCATAGCAGCAGCAAGCATGTCACGCATTGGCCACGCATTGATCGGATACGAGATGAGGTCGCACGTTTGTCTGTGCACCGACGAGCTTGTCCGGCGTATTTGGGCCTGTGAAGGACTTCTGAAGTGGTGGTCGCGAGTAGCAACGTTGTGGAAGATGTGGAGAGCGAGATGCGGCACGCTGAGAAGCATAACGCGGTGTGGGTTCGTAGGCGTCGCGCGTGCAAGAGGAGGTGAGTCGAACAAAGAGTTGGACACACCGGGGATTGAACCCGGGGCCTTCCGCTTGCAAAGCGGACGCGCTACCACTGCGCTATGCGCCCAGCAAATGGAAAACCTAACCGCAATATTTCACACCGCTTTCTCACGCCCACACACGCCATACGCCCTCAACCACACCAAACGTGCGCCTACACTCCCGTTCTACACCCTCACGACGCATTCGTGCCTCAAAACGAATCCTTCCTATCCTCGACCACTCCGACATCTTCAACACTTTGCCACCAAGAAGCCATGCCACACACCCGAGGCTTTGATATTCATCGCTATGTCGGCATCGCTGCGGCTGGGCGGGTTGGACAACGCAACGTCCATAGCAGCAGCAAGCATGTCACGCATTGGCCACGCATTGATCGGATACGAGATGAGGTCGCACGTTTGTCTGTGCACCGACGAGCTTGTCCGGCGTATTTGGGCCTGTGAAGGACTTCTGAAGTGGTGGTCGCGAGTAGCAACGTTGTGGAAGATGTGGAGAGCGAGATGCGGCACGCTGAGAAGCATAACGCGGTGTGGGTTCGTAGGCGTCGCGCGTGCAAGAGGAGGTGAGTCGAACAAAGAGTTGGACACACCGGGGATTGAACCCGGGGCCTTCCGCTTGCAAAGCGGACGCGCTACCACTGCGCTATGCGCCCAGCAAATGGAAAACCTAACCGCAATATTTCACACCGCTTTCTCACGCCCACACACGCCATACGCCCTCAACCACACCAAACGTGCGCCTACACTCCCGTTCTACACCCTCACGACGCATTCGTGCCTCAAAACGAATCCTTCCTATCCTCGACCACTCCGACATCTTCAACACTTTGCCACCAAGAAGCCATGCCACACACCCGAGGCTTTGATATTCATCGCTATGTCGGCATCGCTGCGGCTGGGCGGGTTGGACAACGCAACGTCCATAGCAGCAGCAAGCATGTCACGCATTGGCCACGCATTGATCGGATACGAGATGAGGTCGCACGTTTGTCTGTGCACCGACGAGCTTGTCCGGCGTATTTGGGCCTGTGAAGGACTTCTGAAGTGGTGGTCGCGAGTAGCAACGTTGTGGAAGATGTGGAGAGCGAGATGCGGCACGCTGAGAAGCATAACGCGGTGTGGGTTCGTAGGCGTCGCGCGTGCAAGAGGAGGTGAGTCGAACAAAGAGTTGGACACACCGGGGATTGAACCCGGGGCCTTCCGCTTGCAAAGCGGACGCGCTACCACTGCGCTATGCGCCCAGCAAATGGAAAACCTAACCGCAATATTTCACACCGCTTTCTCACGCCCACACACGCCATACGCCCTCAACCACACCAAACGTGCGCCTACACTCCCGTTCTACACCCTCACGACGCATTCGTGCCTCAAAACGAATCCTTCCTATCCTCGACCACTCCGACATCTTCAACACTTTGCCACCAAGAAGCCATGCCACACACCCGAGGCTTTGATATTCATCGCTATGTCGGCATCGCTGCGGCTGGGCGGGTTGGACAACGCAACGTCCATAGCAGCAGCAAGCATGTCACGCATTGGCCACGCATTGATCGGATACGAGATGAGGTCGCACGTTTGTCTGTGCACCGACGAGCTTGTCCGGCGTATTTGGGCCTGTGAAGGACTTCTGAAGTGGTGGTCGCGAGTAGCAACGTTGTGGAAGATGTGGAGAGCGAGATGCGGCACGCTGAGAAGCATAACGCGGTGTGGGTTCGTAGGCGTCGCGCGTGCAAGAGGAGGTGAGTCGAACAAAGAGTTGGACACACCGGGGATTGAACCCGGGGCCTTCCGCTTGCAAAGCGGACGCGCTACCACTGCGCTATGCGCCCAGCAAATGGAAAACCTAACCGCAATATTTCACACCGCTTTCTCACGCCCACACACGCCATACGCCCTCAACCACACCAAACGTGCGCCTACACTCCCGTTCTACACCCTCACGACGCATTCGTGCCTCAAAACGAATCCTTCCTATCCTCGACCACTCCGACATCTTCAACACTTTGCCACCAAGAAGCCATGCCACACACCCGAGGCTTTGATATTCATCGCTATGTCGGCATCGCTGCGGCTGGGCGGGTTGGACAACGCAACGTCCATAGCAGCAGCAAGCATGTCACGCATTGGCCACGCATTGATCGGATACGAGATGAGGTCGCACGTTTGTCTGTGCACCGACGAGCTTGTCCGGCGTATTTGGGCCTGTGAAGGACTTCTGAAGTGGTGGTCGCGAGTAGCAACGTTGTGGAAGATGTGGAGAGCGAGATGCGGCACGCTGAGAAGCATAACGCGGTGTGGGTTCGTAGGCGTCGCGCGTGCAAGAGGAGGTGAGTCGAACAAAGAGTTGGACACACCGGGGATTGAACCCGGGGCCTTCCGCTTGCAAAGCGGACGCGCTACCACTGCGCTATGCGCCCAGCAAATGGAAAACCTAACCGCAATATTTCACACCGCTTTCTCACGCCCACACACGCCATACGCCCTCAACCACACCAAACGTGCGCCTACACTCCCGTTCTACACCCTCACGACGCATTCGTGCCTCAAAACGAATCCTTCCTATCCTCGACCACTCCGACATCTTCAACACTTTGCCACCAAGAAGCCATGCCACACACCCGAGGCTTTGATATTCATCGCTATGTCGGCATCGCTGCGGCTGGGCGGGTTGGACAACGCAACGTCCATAGCAGCAGCAAGCATGTCACGCATTGGCCACGCATTGATCGGATACGAGATGAGGTCGCACGTTTGTCTGTGCACCGACGAGCTTGTCCGGCGTATTTGGGCCTGTGAAGGACTTCTGAAGTGGTGGTCGCGAGTAGCAACGTTGTGGAAGATGTGGAGAGCGAGATGCGGCACGCTGAGAAGCATAACGCGGTGTGGGTTCGTAGGCGTCGCGCGTGCAAGAGGAGGTGAGTCGAACAAAGAGTTGGACACACCGGGGATTGAACCCGGGGCCTTCCGCTTGCAAAGCGGACGCGCTACCACTGCGCTATGCGCCCAGCAAATGGAAAACCTAACCGCAATATTTCACACCGCTTTCTCACGCCCACACACGCCATACGCCCTCAACCACACCAAACGTGCGCCTACACTCCCGTTCTACACCCTCACGACGCATTCGTGCCTCAAAACGAATCCTTCCTATCCTCGACCACTCCGACATCTTCAACACTTTGCCACCAAGAAGCCATGCCACACACCCGAGGCTTTGATATTCATCGCTATGTCGGCATCGCTGCGGCTGGGCGGGTTGGACAACGCAACGTCCATAGCAGCAGCAAGCATGTCACGCATTGGCCACGCATTGATCGGATACGAGATGAGGTCGCACGTTTGTCTGTGCACCGACGAGCTTGTCCGGCGTATTTGGGCCTGTGAAGGACTTCTGAAGTGGTGGTCGCGAGTAGCAACGTTGTGGAAGATGTGGAGAGCGAGATGCGGCACGCTGAGAAGCATAACGCGGTGTGGGTTCGTAGGCGTCGCGCGTGCAAGAGGAGGTGAGTCGAACAAAGAGTTGGACACACCGGGGATTGAACCCGGGGCCTTCCGCTTGCAAAGCGGACGCGCTACCACTGCGCTATGCGCCCAGCAAATGGAAAACCTAACCGCAATATTTCACACCGCTTTCTCACGCCCACACACGCCATACGCCCTCAACCACACCAAACGTGCGCCTACACTCCCGTTCTACACCCTCACGACGCATTCGTGCCTCAAAACGAATCCTTCCTATCCTCGACCACTCCGACATCTTCAACACTTTGCCACCAAGAAGCCATGCCACCCACCCGAGGCTTTGATATTCATCGCTATGTCGGCATCGCTGCGGCTGGGCGGGTTGGACAACGCAACGTCCATAGCAGCAGCAAGCATGTCACGCATTGGCCACGCATTGATCGGATACGAGATGAGGTCGCACGTTTGTCTGTGCACCGACGAGCTTGTCCGGCGTATTTGGGCCTGTGAAGGACTTCTGAAGTGGTGGTCGCGAGTAGCAACGTTGTGGAAGATGTGGAGAGCGAGATGCGGCACGCTGAGAAGCATAACGCGGTGTGGGTTCGTAGGCGTCGCGCGTGCAAGAGGAGGTGAGTCGAACAAAGAGTTGGACACACCGGGGATTGAACCCGGGGCCTTCCGCTTGCAAAGCGGACGCGCTACCACTGCGCTATGCGCCCAGCAAATGGAAAACCTAACCGCAATATTTCACACCGCTTTCTCACGCCCACACACGCCATACGCCCTCAACCACACCAAACGTGCGCCTACACTCCCGTTCTACACCCTCACGACGCATTCGTGCCTCAAAACGAATCCTTCCTATCCTCGACCACTCCGACATCTTCAACACTTTGCCACCAAGAAGCCATGCCACACACCCGAGGCTTTGATATTCATCGCTATGTCGGCATCGCTGCGGCTGGGCGGGTTGGACAACGCAACGTCCATAGCAGCAGCAAGCATGTCACGCATTGGCCACGCATTGATCGGATACGAGATGAGGTCGCACGTTTGTCTGTGCACCGACGAGCTTGTCCGGCGTATTTGGGCCTGTGAAGGACTTCTGAAGTGGTGGTCGCGAGTAGCAACGTTGTGGAAGATGTGGAGAGCGAGATGCGGCACGCTGAGAAGCATAACGCGGTGTGGGTTCGTAGGCGTCGCGCGTGCAAGAGGAGGTGAGTCGAACAAAGAGTTGGACACACCGGGGATTGAACCCGGGGCCTTCCGCTTGCAAAGCGGACGCGCTACCACTGCGCTATGCGCCCAGCAAATGGAAAACCTAACCGCAATATTTCACACCGCTTTCTCACGCCCACACACGCCATACGCCCTCAACCACACCAAACGTGCGCCTACACTCCCGTTCTACACCCTCACGACGCATTCGTGCCTCAAAACGAATCCTTCCTATCCTCGACCACTCCGACATCTTCAACACTTTGCCACCAAGAAGCCATGCCACACACCCGAGGCTTTGATATTCATCGCTATGTCGGCATCGCTGCGGCTGGGCGGGTTGGACAACGCAACGTCCATAGCAGCAGCAAGCATGTCACGCATTGGCCACGCATTGATCGGATACGAGATGAGGTCGCACGTTTGTCTGTGCACCGACGAGCTTGTCCGGCGTATTTGGGCCTGTGAAGGACTTCTGAAGTGGTGGTCGCGAGTAGCAACGTTGTGGAAGATGTGGAGAGCGAGATGCGGCACGCTGAGAAGCATAACGCGGTGTGGGTTCGTAGGCGTCGCGCGTGCAAGAGGAGGTGAGTCGAACAAAGAGTTGGACACACCGGGGATTGAACCCGGGGCCTTCCGCTTGCAAAGCGGACGCGCTACCACTGCGCTATGCGCCCAGCAAATGGAAAACCTAACCGCAATATTTCACACCGCTTTCTCACGCCCACACACGCCATACGCCCTCAACCACACCAAACGTGCGCCTACACTCCCGTTCTACACCCTCACGACGCATTCGTGCCTCAAAACGAATCCTTCCTATCCTCGACCACTCCGACATCTTCAACACTTTGCCACCAAGAAGCCATGCCACACACCCGAGGCTTTGATATTCATCGCTATGTCGGCATCGCTGCGGCTGGGCGGGTTGGACAACGCAACGTCCATAGCAGCAGCAAGCATGTCACGCATTGGCCACGCATTGATCGGATACGAGATGAGGTCGCACGTTTGTCTGTGCACCGACGAGCTTGTCCGGCGTATTTGGGCCTGTGAAGGACTTCTGAAGTGGTGGTCGCGAGTAGCAACGTTGTGGAAGATGTGGAGAGCGAGATGCGGCACGCTGAGAAGCATAACGCGGTGTGGGTTCGTAGGCGTCGCGCGTGCAAGAGGAGGTGAGTCGAACAAAGAGTTGGACACACCGGGGATTGAACCCGGGGCCTTCCGCTTGCAAAGCGGACGCGCTACCACTGCGCTATGCGCCCAGCAAATGGAAAACCTAACCGCAATATTTCACACCGCTTTCTCACGCCCACACACGCCATACGCCCTCAACCACACCAAACGTGCGCCTACACTCCCGTTCTACACCCTCACGACGCATTCGTGCCTCAAAACGAATCCTTCCTATCCTCGACCACTCCGACATCTTCAACACTTTGCCACCAAGAAGCCATGCCACCCACCCGAGGCTTTGATATTCATCGCTATGTCGGCATCGCTGCGGCTGGGCGGGTTGGACAACGCAACGTCCATAGCAGCAGCAAGCATGTCACGCATTGGCCACGCATTGATCGGATACGAGATGAGGTCGCACGTTTGTCTGTGCACCGACGAGCTTGTCCGGCGTATTTGGGCCTGTGAAGGACTTCTGAAGTGGTGGTCGCGAGTAGCAACGTTGTGGAAGATGTGGAGAGCGAGATGCGGCACGCTGAGAAGCATAACGCGGTGTGGGTTCGTAGGCGTCGCGCGTGCAAGAGGAGGTGAGTCGAACAAAGAGTTGGACACACCGGGGATTGAACCCGGGGCCTTCCGCTTGCAAAGCGGACGCGCTACCACTGCGCTATGCGCCCAGCAAATGGAAAACCTAACCGCAATATTTCACACCGCTTTCTCACGCCCACACACGCCATACGCCCTCAACCACACCAAACGTGCGCCTACACTCCCGTTCTACACCCTCACGACGCATTCGTGCCTCAAAACGAATCCTTCCTATCCTCGACCACTCCGACATCTTCAACACTTTGCCACCAAGAAGCCATGCCACCCACCCGAGGCTTTGATATTCATCGCTATGTCGGCATCGCTGCGGCTGGGCGGGTTGGACAACGCAACGTCCATAGCAGCAGCAAGCATGTCACGCATTGGCCACGCATTGATCGGATACGAGATGAGGTCGCACGTTTGTCTGTGCACCGACGAGCTTGTCCGGCGTATTTGGGCCTGTGAAGGACTTCTGAAGTGGTGGTCGCGAGTAGCAACGTTGTGGAAGATGTGGAGAGCGAGATGCGGCACGCTGAGAAGCATAACGCGGTGTGGGTTCGTAGGCGTCGCGCGTGCAAGAGGAGGTGAGTCGAACAAAGAGTTGGACACACCGGGGATTGAACCCGGGGCCTTCCGCTTGCAAAGCGGACGCGCTACCACTGCGCTATGCGCCCAGCAAATGGAAAACCTAACCGCAATATTTCACACCGCTTTCTCACGCCCACACACGCCATACGCCCTCAACCACACCAAACGTGCGCCTACACTCCCGTTCTACACCCTCACGACGCATTCGTGCCTCAAAACGAATCCTTCCTATCCTCGACCACTCCGACATCTTCAACACTTTGCCACCAAGAAGCCATGCCACCCACCCGAGGCTTTGATATTCATCGCTATGTCGGCATCGCTGCGGCTGGGCGGGTTGGACAACGCAACGTCCATAGCAGCAGCAAGCATGTCACGCATTGGCCACGCATTGATCGGATACGAGATGAGGTCGCACGTTTGTCTGTGCACCGACGAGCTTGTCCGGCGTATTTGGGCCTGTGAAGGACTTCTGAAGTGGTGGTCGCGAGTAGCAACGTTGTGGAAGATGTGGAGAGCGAGATGCGGCACGCTGAGAAGCATAACGCGGTGTGGGTTCGTAGGCGTCGCGCGTGCAAGAGGAGGTGAGTCGAACAAAGAGTTGGACACACCGGGGATTGAACCCGGGGCCTTCCGCTTGCAAAGCGGACGCGCTACCACTGCGCTATGCGCCCAGCAAATGGAAAACCTAACCGCAATATTTCACACCGCTTTCTCACGCCCACACACGCCATACGCCCTCAACCACACCAAACGTGCGCCTACACTCCCGTTCTACACCCTCACGACGCATTCGTGCCTCAAAACGAATCCTTCCTATCCTCGACCACTCCGACATCTTCAACACTTTGCCACCAAGAAGCCATGCCACCCACCCGAGGCTTTGATATTCATCGCTATGTCGGCATCGCTGCAGCTAGGAAACTCCGAAGAATTGTTGGTGGATGTAAACGAAGGAGTGCCGCTCTATTTCTCTCTTATAACGCGGATGCTTGTGTGCCCCTAGAATTCCATATTCCTCAACATCGGATCGGTGCGGATATTCATTGCATTCAATCAAATAAATGACTAGGTGCCAAACGCAGGTGTCACATTTTACCAGCCATGGTAACTCTTCATGCACTACCTCGTTCTCGTTGCCTATTATTTCATCCCCAGTTAGCTCCACATTGAAATTTCCTTGATCGTACGTATAATCACGTATTGTCGGAGTATTGGTAGCGTTATCATGATCAACTGAGCAAAGATGATTCCAGTGGTTCCCTATCGAGTTGGTTGCTTAAAGAATAAATTGATATAGCAAATCGGAGACTCAGTCCTTGGTAACCGGACAGTCTTGTTGGTGGCGACCGTCAAGTAGATTTCCAGGAGTGGACACGCTATCCAATGGACGCGCGCCTCTTCGTACCAAATAGACATTGATCATTGTTTCAAAATGGATGTACTTTTGGACCTACAACCCCAAGCAAGATTCTCCGGACTACTTTAAAGAGATTCAGAGTCAAAGATAGCTTCCATCCCCTTTATCAGCATGGATGGTGATTCCGTAGTGATAGACAAAATGTTAAGTGTTGTCGGTACAGCAACAAAATCAACCAAAGCAAATAATTAGTAGCGAAAAGGTGTAGAGAAGTCGGACATACCATTCGCCAGCATAAAACTTAAAGAATGGAATCGGTAGATGTGGCGGCTGTTTAGGCAACTACGTAGTAAGAGTCGAGGGCTCAATTTTGACGGAAACTATGCTCCTTCGAAAACCTGCAAACACAAAACTGCCCCTTTTGTGCTCGCTCTGTATGAGTTCGCGAGCAACGAACATGTTGATAGCAATATAGCTCCGTGCTAGTGTTTGTAACCATTTGCTCTGCACTCACTCGTTCTTAGCATCTGCAACTAATAAATATCCACCGAAGATATCTTGCAATCTTCGAACAGCAAGGGGAATTTATTGGGGCAACACTTTGACAAAGATTCCGATTCCCATTCAAACCGCCCCAAAACCACACCCTGATGTAAAGCAGGCCGTCGCTAACTCCCAGTCTGCTGGTCAGCTCTACCATTCTCCCCACTGAACTTATCACACGGTGATTTTGCCTCGCCGACGAATCCTGCAGAAACTCCGGTACAAGCTATTTAAATTGTTTGGTGGAAAACATCTCGGGCCCCGCGACATTAAAAAATATTCACCGTCTTCAATCGCCAAAATATTAGGTGGAGTTGGAGGGAGAAAGAAAAAGAGATACCGAAGTGGAAATGCTTCGTGCTTCACCGTTGTTTACTAATAATCCTACACGATTCAACTTGTTTTTAGAGGCACTCAGACTATCAACCACAATTTCCCTTTGAACGTTGGCGATCACGGCTTCTCTAAGAGTTTGCCGTGAAAACAGAGATGAAGACTATCACCAACGCCAAGCGTGTGAAAGAGGCTTCTTTCGTTGGTTTATCTCGGTCGATAAAAGCTGAGGTGTCTGAGTGTCTTGCCGATAACCGTGAGTACTACCCAACTTTACGCTTGTCGCTGGATTTTTTGGACATGCGAAGTGACTCACGAGCAGATTTTGGGGATTATGATGAGGAGCGGTAGGTTAACTCTGTTCTACTTGCGGCGAAACAGTTTGATCCTACGTACTGTGACCGAGTTGGCGGAGTTGATAAACCATTCAGAACGGGGTTGACGAAGACATTGGCGGACTTTGGGAGAACACTTCGTGATTTTTACGGCATACTTGTGATTCCGGAGGTGATGATAGTCGTATTCTTTGATCAGAACTCATTTGCCTTTGGTAACTTTGGCGCCCCCGCGGTAACTGGTGTCATTTTGGAGGATTTGCTCATCGAGACATGAAATCTTTGCGCTTCGCCACACACTTACGAGCGAAAATCTCAAGTGTGTTCACAAAGCGTCGCACGACAAGACGAGGCGCTTGAATTCGAGCATTTAGCTACTGGTGAAATTGCTCTAAGGGACGACTGACAATATCACACATCATACCGTACACATTGCAATAGATGGGTGGAAAATCCAAGTTCGCTAAAAGTATTTCCAAAACTGTAACCACTTGTCTCGCAAGTACTCCACTCATTCGGTTCTACACAGTTCCTGGATTTTACACAGGCTACACCCTGTACCGCTATTTTACGAGGTTCAATCACAATCAGGACATCAAAAACGTTAGGACCATTACCAAGTTGGCCTCTTCGTTTGGTATACGATGTGACATCACCTTGCGACGGTACGCTTATTTAAAGTGAAATAAACAGCTTGTGATACGTACTTCGGGAAAGTTCGCTCGAATAGCATCAATTAGAGCCCCTCCAAAGTCACCCACCTACCACCGTTGGGGTTACCCTGCACACAACACTATCTTCCACACATTGTAACAGTTTAAGATGAGACCCTTTCGTCATCGCGGTGGTGCGCATCAAAAAGATGGAACGAGCAACTCACTTGATGGGTAATAAATCATTATCGATACACACTACTTAAATCCTTCGAGTGCGCAGCGAAATGTGCCATCCATGAACCACGACAAGTTTTTCAAAGCGCAGCAAGTTGCGGAGCTCTGGATGCCTCCACCCAACGACGCGATCAACCTCCGTTATGTTTTTTTAGCTTTAATACCGCCACACCACGAATACTGAATCCTGTCCCTGGTCCTCTCACCGTCGATAAAGGAGGGTTATCAATAGTGCGATTGCGTTACCACCTGATTGTTGCCCTTATATAATTAATGCGGGTTTCGACCGCATATTTCGATACGCACGAATAGGAGGGCCGTTTTCACGGAGAACTTAAATACTACCGTAAACCAATTAGTATCTCGGGTAAAGTTGATATTTGACGACTAGCTTGTCTAATTTCCCCAGTATAGATTTCTAATCATCAATACAATATCCAGTTTCATTTATCGTGGCTTCTCTGTGTACAGTATCGACACGACAGGTATGGAGAGCAATTCAGTGAAGTCGCAGGACATGATCGCAGCCATTAAAGAAAATTGGGCACGGCATCCCTTTCGATAGGAGTTACATATTTACGTTATCTCAACACCAGACGAATCTGCTCTCGTATATGCAAAATCTTGATAGTAGAGCTTTCTGTGACCATCTTAAGTCTTTGACGCCTGTCGAGGTGATAAGCCAGGCGTACAATACCTATTTCGTGAGGGTGGGTCGATGTTTGCGCAAACTGGAGATGGATTAACAGAGCACCTGTATTGTTCGTGCATGCGTTCGGTGGATAGGTCACTATTGGGGGTGATGGCAGTACCACTGTCGATGTTGGAGCTGGGCATACCAAACGCATTGATGATGCTCTACAGGAAGTCAATATTGGACTAGTAGATTGATGTACCGAGGCAGTGTCATTCGGTCCAGCCATCAGTTGCAACATTGTAGGTGGGTCTGAGTGCACTGTAGAATTATTAGAAACGGCTTGATCGAAGGAGCGGTTTTTAATAGACCGCTGCACAGACAGTGAAACGAAATCGCTCTCGACGATCAGGAGTTCGTGGTGAAGGCGATTTTTGGGGTGATGAAGCCGAATTCGCTCTTTGCCGAGGCATTATGCCTGCCGTATGTGTCGTGCCTATGAGATGGATTCGAATGTGATCGATACGGTGAACGATGGTGTAACACAGTGACGGAGAGATCGTTCACAACTGCCCAGAAGCACCCAATGTTCGAAGTGTTCATTTTTATTCCAGTACACGCTTTCTCAGTGCGACCAACGCCATGAAGCGTGTTCTTGACAAATGTCCAGGTATTGCCGCGTGATACGAAGGGTGAGGACGACAAACACTTCGCAGCGTAACCCCCATCCGATTTCTCCTTGAAAATCGCCAAACAGATTTGATCCAACGTGCTTTCAATTTGACACCGACAACATGTACAAAAAAATTAAGTCTCAAGCCAAGTGAGTGGAGCAGGTGGATGTTCTTATGCCCATTTATACGACTCGGATGGATGATCTCGCACCTGAACAACTAATTCGTCACTTCTTGTCGACAGATCAATAGCCACTATGGACCCCGCCAAGCCCTTTAACCCCTACAGTATCGAAACCCGCGATTGTTGTGGGATGCCCTGGGTGAACGGATTTCTATCGGTATTACGAGGATAACAAAATTGCTGATTGCGATTTTGTGCTAATGATGATGAATAACCTCCACGCAATATACAAAGATACACCAGAATCTCTCATCGGCGCAGTTGTTGTGTGTTGTCGACAGTATGACAAACTTCTAGAGAAGCTGTAGAAAGTTTGAACAACGTGACTGACAAGGTTTGTTCCGACTTACTGACATAATTAAAATCGGTTGCAGGACAACTTGAAGCAGCTGGAGAGCAGCCTAGCTCTTCTGCTGCTAGTTTGAACCAGGTGGAAGTGCTATTTGCTCCACGATTCACCAGACCAGTAACTGCTAGCTGAGACGATAGACGAGCAGAAGATGAGTTAGACGGGCAGATCGGCGAACCGATCGGTTTTTCTATAAAATGACAATATAACCCGAAAGCTGTTCGAGTACTATTTTCCATACCTACATCGTCCTGTCAAAATGAGCATGATTTTAGTATTAGAAGAGATGTGGTGTCACCCCAGCGTTCCAGTTAAGTTGGCGACAGCGTCGATATGTGCATTTTTATAAACAGGAACACCGAGTTCGTGAACTTGCTTCAGTGTGAAGAGACCCCATGGGGTCAACATTAGGGGTACGTTTCCCCCGATGTCGGATTTGATAGGACCCATACACATATATCTGCATGGACGATATCGATTCTAAGATTCTACAAACTTGAGTGACTTTGAAAACGAAGATCAGAAGTCCTCCCTGCGATTATTGAATACACAACCTGTTCACTGTCAAACTGTTTGTTGCATTTTAAGTTGGCTAGCACGGCAAACAAGGAAGGTGGCATTACTATATTGATAAGGGTGTTTCCTCCTCCGACCCATTGTGAATGTGTAAGTTGGGCTTGGTGTTTTTTAGGTGACTGATGTGGTTGTCGATAGCGCTATCTTATTTTATGAACCACCGCTGTACAGCTACCGTCTTATCACGCTCATAACGAATTGGTGTTCTAATCGCGTGTACTATTTCATTTTCAGGATAGGAAAACCTCGAATTGAAGGACCATTCAAATACAACACCCAGCAGGTCCACCATTCAATACGAACACATGCTTCAGGTGGAGCTCTCGATTCTCTTAGCCATCCGTTTTCGGTTGGTTTTCCATCTCCTGTTGCATTTAATTCGACACAGGCACTTCATCACTTTTCATTTTGTTACCGACAGACTTGCCAATATGGCACGGAAGCGAAATAGCTACTGCTTACAGTTCAAGCTAAGTGTGGGGAACCAGTATAAGTGCAAAATCCGGCGATTCTACGCTCTAGCCAAAATATAAAAGGTGCGGTCGGGTTCGATGGTCCGCCAGTGTTACGAACAGCGTGAACAGCTACAAGCTGCATTTAAAGCCGACAAGTTGCTACTCGTCCAGCTCGTCGACTTTCTGGTGGTGGTCAAAAACCGAAGTTTGAAAATCTTGAAAAACAACTGCATGAGTGGATCGTAGCGAGAAACAGCACGGGCTTACGCGTGAAGGACAAATACATACAACTACAAGCTCTCAACATAAATAGCAAAAGTGCAGCGGATTCCAACCCGTAGTGCAACGATTTCTGTGCTTCGTCAGGATGACTAGACAGATTTAAAAAACGGAACGGTCTTGTTTACGGAGTCAAACAACTACAAGGACGGTTCCAGATGGTGCAGATGCAATTTGTCTGGAATTTATAGACACGGAGCAACGCATCATCGACCAACATCGCATACAATCTTGCAGCATCAAAAGTATGGATCAAGTTTCTCGCTATTTCGAAACCGAGCCGAAAATTACAAGCACAACCAAAGAATCACGCGAGGTCTTGCTCTGAAAGGGGTACGAGCCACAAGCGGTTCACGGCAACTTTTGCCATTACTGGAGATGGAAAAAGATTGACACCGCATCTACTATTTTCGAAGCTAAAGAAGAAGTCGAAGATGTCACGAGCATTTTGATTGTGTGGATTGAAAATTCTCATTCTCCAGATTTTACAGGACGTTCACTTGGTGTTCCACACTTAGTGCAGGACAGAATGTCCTGAATTTTCCAAACCGAAATCATTCGACGGATATTGACATACAAAAACCAGTATTACTCCTGTACAGTCCTTAATCTTACGTTTTGCCGAAATTGCAGGACACACTGTCCACTCCAACTTCATTGGCAGAAACTAGAATTTAATCATAACTACTTCAGTGAAGATTTCTCGGAACAATGGAGAGTGTTACCGCTGAGCGTCTTGCAGAGCTAAAGCAGCTAGCCGAGGAGATTCGTGATAATACAGTCTGCCCAAGTTCACGTGCAGCCTACGTGAACTCCTACTCTCGCTTTATCTGCTGGGTTCTTCAGAACCACAGCCCGCGTATTCATCCTGCGTTTGCAGATCGAGTTGGGACTGTTAGTGGACTTTCGGAGAAACAGTTGCGAGCTCGCATTAAACCTCTCCTCACCCGGAAAAATGACGAGCCCCCGCTCCATTTTGACAACTTAGATCCAGAGGTGTTTCAGACATGGTTGCTAACACTGCGCAAAGCGGACGGCTCGGCGCTGAGCTACTCTGCTCTCAACACACACCGTGCCGGTCTCTTCAACTTGTACCGAGATTACGGGCGAAAAACGGATTCTGACATGGAGAATGAATTAAAGCAGTTCTTTAAAGGCATCAAGCGTGAACTTGCTGTGACCCAAGCTCGTGGTGTTGGAAATGTGAAAGTAGGGAAGGATCCCCTCTCATTTGAACTTTTTGAGTTTCTTTCCTCTCACTTGATGGCACTTTCTGGGAGTGATGCAACTTTTCTCGTGTCTATCTGATTATATCGTGGAATTTAATGTGTCGTTCAGCTAATGCTTTTGGCATCCGCCATTCCCATATCGAATGGCGCGGTGATTCGTTGAGAGTGTTTTTTGCCCATATGAAAAATGATCAGGGTGGTGAACGGCCTCGAGATCCACGGCATGTATATGCAAATCCACTACAACCAACGATTTGCCCCATTCTAGCGCTTGCAATGTATTGGGCAACAACAACCTTTGATGATGACAATCTTTTGTTTCCTGGGTCTGATCAGTACGAACGATTTCGTAAGAGTTTACAGCGTTTGCTCATGGATGAGCAGGTTGCTGCAGAACTAAAAAGACAAGGATTACATGCAGATGATCTCGGAACACATTCGATGCGAAAGGGCGCTGCAACGTACTGCGCGTCTGGGTCGACTGCATGCCCATCTTCTACAGCAGTGCATCTTCGTGCTGGTTGGTCGTTAGGAGGAGTTCAAAACACATACTTACGGTATGAAGCTGCGGGAGATATGCACGTGGGTCGGACTGTCACTGGGCTTCCTTCTGGAAGCCATGAATTTTCTATTTTACCACCTCATTTCGAACAGCAAGATGAATGGGTACACCGTGGGGTAGTGATAGTATTTCGTGGAATTCCTGAGCAGCTAGTGTTTGTAGGGGAATATTGCCTTGCGTCACTTGTGTACCATATACCGTTCTACGAAGGCATCTGCCGTTGTGCCACCCACTGTACGAAACAGCTCTGTTTCAAGATTCTGAGTTGCTAGTCAAATTATCCGATCGCGTGCGTTGTGGCTTCAGCGGTCCGACGTCAAGCATAAAAGCGACCGGCGTTCCTCCTCATGTAGCCATCTTAGGAAAGATGAAAGCCGTACAAGACATGGGCGTTTCGACTATTCAAAAACTGGATGATGTTCGACGTGAAATCGTAAATGATATCGTTCGTGAGCTCGAAGAGCGAGACATCGGTGCTAAGACCGTCACATTTGAGGGGCTTCATGACGCTCTACGGAGCTGCCTACGCGAGGCTGGTATTCAGAACCAAATAAACACGAACAACCCTTCAGAATCTCATCACGGAATCGAAGCTAACACAGCCGAAGAAATCACCCCTCTACCCACCTTCTTTTGGGCCGGACGTTTTCGTCGGGTCCCTCCTGGTTTCGCTTTTCCGGAGTGCTCTGTCGCGCATTTGTGGGTCTTGTGGCGCTGCGGACATGCTGAAAAAAAATTCCCCCACTGCACTTACTCGAAGGCGCAGACATGCCTAACAGAGAAAATCAGAAGCGACTCAGTGATATTCGGTATCTCATGAAAAAAATCGAGGCAATTGCAGCTGAAAGGAACTTACTAAGCTCAAGCCAAACTGTAGAGGAGGCGATCCATGTCTACACAGCGTGTGCATCTTCCGTTGAGGTGCCATCTACCACAGCCAGTGCCAGGAAGCGACGCAGAGGGCAGCTCGCTTGGACCTCGATTGTTCGTCTGCATCGTATCGCTGACAAGAATACCAGGAGCAACACACGGCTCTAGACCTCGTGTTAACCCTTGATTAAATATTGGTGTTAATCTTGTCTTTCCATTGGCTGAATATCGCTGATTTCGTGTCCTGAAGAATGTCCTGCAAAATCCGTCTATGAATCATTTTGTAGGAAGAACTGCATCCTCCTTATTAGCCGCAGCATTGAAATGGATGAGTGGCACCGCCGCTACGAGGATTTTCTCGAAGTAGTTGACGATCGTGAAGAGCTGTGTGTTACTTCTCCGACATGATACATCCGGACGACACTGGGATGAGTTTGTTTTGCTGCCGACAGCCCTGTCTAGGTGCTACAATTACTGATTATGTCTCCGCTGTGACGGATTTTATGTAAGACCTGAAAAGATTTAGATAGATTGATTGACGAAGAATACATGAACTCATTGCGCGACGGAGAGGTTTCGGGAGGCGAGCTCGAGATATTTGCTGCAGCTCACATGCATCACTGCAATATTGAAGTTAAGACTCTGAACGACGACTGTCGAGTAGTCGAAACGTTCATATACACCGTAGAAAATCCGGTTAAAGCTGTTAGCATTGCTTGACTCGGGAGTGACTACGTCTTGAAGGTGAACAGAAGGTATTTATAATTCATAGCTTGGTAGCCTTCTCGTTCGTCTTAATCTGAACGCCCCTTCGAATGCAACGCCTAGAACTTAAATAAGAATATAACACCTAGTATACTTTCTATTCCTTTAGAACTTCTAGTGGTTATGAACGCGGTAAGATGGTAGTTTGACTCTCCGGGTGTTGTAAAAGGTGTTGTAGTGATAAAGTTAGGTCGAAGCTGTGTACTTGTGGGTGAGGCGTGCTTTTCCAGACTGATTATATTCTTCTCTTACAAACACGGTGGTTACTACACACCGCTTCCTACCACCACGTTTCTTAACTCCCGACACTTTGAGCATTGCACGACCCGTAAGGCAGGGACACAATCTCAAGGTGAGATGGTGTTCCTGCCAACACTCCTCCCGAGTCGGGCTAAGCTCCGTTACCAGTCCAATCTTTTGCCCGCGCAATTAATCATGCTCGAACCTACTTCAGGCCCAACATCTCTCGTAGTTCAGCCATTCTGGGAGCCGCCAAGCTTTTGGTGAATATATCCGCAAGTTGGGCCTTCGTATCCACGTATTCCGGCTTCACAATTCCCCTGGAGCTCTCGTCCCGTACGAACTTTAACTTCACATCCACGTGCTTTGCCATGCTGCTGGTTGCCTCATTTTCAACCTGCTTGATTGCTGCTTGATTGTCGATCATCACTCTCACAGGTAGCGCCACACTCAACCCGATTTCTTCGAGTAGATTTCTGACCCCTAAGGCCTCACGTACCCCACAGCAGCCGCCACAAACTCAGCCTCAGCGGTGCTTAAAGCTACCGACGTTTGCTGTTTGACCAGCCACCCCACCGTCATGCCGTTCACCAGAATCACGCTTCCAGATACTGACTTCCGGGATTGTTTGTCGGCCGCATAGTCCGCATCCGTATACGCACTCACTACTACATCCTTTGTATTTATTCCGCTGCCAAGATGTAACTTCAAGCTGGCTGTACCGGCAAGATAGCGCATGATACGCTTCGCCATTTTCCAATCTTGCAGAGTTGGCGCGTGACTTCTTCGCGTCGCTCTGTGAACAGCATACATCGCGTCCGGTCTTGTCGTTCGTACTAACCACAGCAAGCTCCCGACGAGCGATTGAAACATTTGCCGTGTGGGTCGCTCGGGCGTCCCGGACCCGTGTTCTGGCAACAATTCGTCGTTTCCGGCCTCTGCTTCCAGCGTAGACTCATCAGCAATCGGGACGCGCACTGCATTCGCCTTCTGTAACCCGAACTTGCCTAACAGATCCACGATCGTGTGTTCCGCGTCCACAGCGTACCCTGTCTGCTCGTCGTAGCTAATTCTCATTCCCAGGAAGTTTTCGGCGAGGCCCACCTTGAGTTCCATGGACTTCATGTTGTGCTCGAACTCGGTCAACAGTTCTTCACTCGTCGCTGTAGCCAGCAAATCGTCCACGTACACCCCTACTAACGTCGTTCCTCTGCTTGTTATATTGTAGTACACACAGGCATCCGTGGCTGACTGTATCATACCAGCATCATTCGTCAGTGTCTCGTGTAGTAGTCGATTCCAAAGTCGCCCAGCCTGTTTTAATCCATACAAGCTCTTCACTAGTCTCAAGCACACCCGGATTTGATCGCTCACGCCGAGTCTTCTGAGTTGCTCCCTGCTTAACTTCATGCCTTCCGGAATTCTCATATATATCTGGAACTGCGGTTCTTTGAAGGCACGTACATACGCGTTCGGCACATCGTAGTGCTTAGCCCTTACTTTCCAAATGTGTGCCACAGCCAGTATGATCTTGCCGCTCGTAAGGTCCAGCACAGCCGAGAAAGTCATTTCGTAGTCTCTCCCTAATACTTGCTTGTCTCCTCCAGCCACAATGCGCACTTTGTACCTTCCAATCTTCCCGTCTCCATCTATTTTCTTTTTGTAAACGCTCTTGGAGTATATCACGTTCGCGTCATCTGGAGTGATCACAGGTTCCCAGGTCTTATTAGCCTCTAGCGAGTTCACTTCTTCGTCAAACGCCATCTGCCACAGGTGAGCGTCTGGCATCTGCATTGCCGCTCGATACGACTTTGGGTCGGGCAAATGCCTGTACTGCTCCTCCCCCGCCCCGATAGCCGACATAACTAGAACGTGTTTCAATGCAGACATGACCACTTTAGTCCCAGCATTGTCCAACTTGTCACTTGCATGTTGTACAGAGTCTCCATCCGCTTCACGTTGACGTTGAGACTTTTTACGTTGTCTCCCAGACCTTCTGAGTTCTCCTCCAATACCCTTGACACTTTTCTTTTGCTTCGCGTTTGCCCTTATGGATTTTCCTGTCGTTGGTCGGCCAGCGGTTAAGTTTTGACTTGAGGTTTCTCGTGCATTTCGCTCCTCCTGTCGTCTACTCGCTAGTGCTTCCAGGTCATTTTCAGCTTCTCGTTCAAGGACGGCTTGTAATTGTTCGTTTGCCTCACTTGACAGCGTCTCAATGTTGCCTACGTGCCGTGTAGTTACAACCACATTATCCTTGACCACGATGACCTTGTAGCCCTTGGTCTCTTCGTTCTTACCAACGATGATTCCCGCAGTGCCACGCCGATCCAACGTCTTTTTCGGATTCGCGTACACCGTGCACGGTGAACCGAAAGCCACAATATCAGTCACGTTTACCGGTTTACCTGTGAGCATCTCCAGTGGCGGCTTTCGCCCAACATTTGCTCTCGTTGGCATTCTATTTAATACATATGCCGCGTATTCAGCCGCATAGCCCCAATAGTTCAATGGAAGCCCACACCCGAACAACATACATCGTACCATATTCATGATTGTTCTGTGCAGTCTCTCCGCTTTCCCATTTGATGCTGACGTATGTGGCTCGGTGACTTGTCTCGCTATCCCAGTGCGCGCACAGAACATATCCAGCGGTTTGTACTCGCCTCCTCCATCCGTCCTGAGAACATGTACTCGTACATTATAGGTCCGTTCGAAATACACCATGAAATGCTTGAATTTGTCGGCTGCCTTGTCCTTTGTCTTGGCCACGAATACCCGACAGAAACTCGTCTTGTGATCTATGAAATTAATCATATATCGGTTCTTGTGTCTGTCCATCGGGGTAATGGGCCCTTTGAGGTCCGAACACACCACTGCACCGACGACATCGATCGGAGCGTTGGCTCCGCTATCCTTTTTGGGCTGAGTCGTGCGTGCTTGCTTACCTTCTGCGCAACTTAGGCAATTCCTTCGCGTCTTGTCCGTAAGCTCTAGCCCGTTACCTGCATCTCTGGCCATTCTCTCAATATCATCGTAGTTCAGGTGTCCGAAACGGACATGGAACTCATGTAATGAGCCCCTTAGTACTGTGTCTTGGGGCGACTCTGATTCACGAATGGCTGCCATGAACACCTCTCTAAGTCGAGTGACTTTCGTCTCAGGTACGCCACGATCCAACACAAGAACGTTGTTTTTCAACTGCACGTGCATCACAGTATCTCCATTTTTCACTATAGCGTACTGCCCTCCTTTCAACTCCAGTGAACACCCACTTGCAAGCAATACACCGAACGATATCAGGTTTACTGCCAGTCCAGGGGCGTAACATGCGTTCTTGAAAGTGATCCAAAGTATTCACCGTCTACTGACACCCGGAGCTTCAGTGTGCCTCTGCGAGTTGTCCTCAGCGTCGATCCATCAGGCAACAGTACTCCGTTTGGGTCATCTTCTTCGGTCCAATCCTCAAGAGCGTCTGCGTTCCTGACTAAATGAGTGCTGGCACCCGAGTCCAGTATCCAGTCTTCACACGTGACGTCCCCTGCCAACAACCCCGAAAACCCCCATCTCGCGTTGTTCTGGTCACCATCACTTTTGCAATTGCCGCTGGGTTCGCTCCCCTTACTGCCTTTACTTATGCACACCTTCGCAGTGTGACCACTTTTGTGGCATATTTGGCACGAACGTGTATCTTCACGATTCTCTGTCTCATTTTGAACTGCAGCAGCCAACTTCCCGGGCTTGTTGCTCTTCTTCATGTTGTCTTCGAAATTTTGAGCAAACACCGCGAGCTCGTTCGCGTGTCGGATCGGGCTCTTGGCATCCTTGTCGTACAGTGTGGACAACGTTTTCGCCATCTCTTCGTCCGCATGAAATACCAAGTGCTCTGGTACATGGGAGAGTGGAGCATGCGTGGCATTCGCTACTGCCATCAGGTACAATAGATGTTCATACCATGTTGTCGACGGTGCCTTCGGTTTCATCATTAACTTATTGATTTGCGCGCTGGTAAACGTTCGATTGAACGCCTGTTCCATTTCCTCCAATGCATATTGTACAGTGGGCTTGCACTCCCACCACTGGTCCTTCATTCCATCAAAGTAATTCTCGGCATTGCCTCGCAAGTACGATCCAAGTACCGAAATCTTTACCTCCTCAGGCCACCTATGCCCACACGCACGTTCGGCTAGGTCCACTTGTTGCTTGAAATTCACTGACCAAGGTTTGAACCCTGCCCCAATCCTTTGTAGAGTTCAGCTCCATTGAAGTACCTAAGGTTAAGCTTACAGTTCTTTGCAAGAGGCACCTTCGTCTCCTTCAGGGTGGACTCAGCAAGAGGTTGCGGTCCAGGATCGGTTGTAGTTCGAGGCCTTGTGTTATCTCGCCCTGACGTCCGTGTGGAGAGTTCCATCTCCACAGTGCGTTGAGCTGTTCTCACTCCGTCCGCTTTCCCGCGTCGATAGGCTTCCTCAGTCGCCACTCGGATTCGCTCGTCAAGATCCTCTCTGGACAGTTTCATTTCTGCCCGTTCTAACCCGACTGCGTTTCTGGCATCCTGTACTCGTCTAACCTGACTTGCTAGTGCCGCTTCAAGTTCCTTTTGACGTTCAGACTCGCGCACCATTTTCTCCTTTTCCTGTTGAAGCTTAAGTTCACGCTCGTGCAGCTCTCGGAGTCGATTTGAGTGCAATCTGTTGAGTTCTTCTCGATCTTGCTGGATGCGCAGCTCTTGTGCCACCAACTCGGCTTCGCGCTGCGCGGCTTGATGTTCTAGTGCTGCTCTGCGGTGATGTTGATCCTTGGCTTCTCCCATAAGACCTTCCTCTACCCCGCGGAGCCGTTCTTGCGCCATTTTGTATTCGCGCTCTCTGACGACCTGTTGTAGCTCCTGCGCAGTAGCAAGTTCTGCGAGATGCTTCTGTGCCTGAGCGTATTGGTCGTAATGTAGTTGTTTTTCTTCCTCAAGTTCAAGCCTCCTCCGTCGTAGGCTAGTCGGACGCATACTCGATTCTCCTAGGAGATCTTCCACTTCCATTGGCTGAGCCGGTATCGATGCTTGGATCGATTCACACTCCGCCCGCTCATGACGCGAGGGACCTCTCTCTGATGGGCCAAACGTATCAGTCGGGGCTGGAAGATACAATCTCTCTTGCTCTATGGCATCTACTCTTCGGAGTATGGCCAACTGCGCCTCCATAAGTAATGCCATTCTGGGTGACACCACATCTTCGCCTCCGTTACTCGGCGGCGCTGATGGAGTCTCGGTGATCACCGGATATTGGCGCCTAGCTTGTGATGCTGCTAGTACGCGTTTCGCAGCTGGCCCTATCGTACGCCAGCCCCTGTCCTCGTCACTTGGGCTCATAACCTGTTGTAAAAGGTGTTGTAGTGATAAAGTTAGGTCGAAGCTGTGTACTTGTGGGTGAGGCGCGCTTTTCCAGACTGATTATATTCTTCTCTTACAAACACGGTGGTTACTACACACCGCTTCCTACCACCACGTTTCTTAACTCCCGACACTTTGAGCATTGCACGACCCGTAAGGCAGGGACACAATCTCAAGGTGAGATGGTGTTCCTGCCAACACCGGGCAACTTGTTGCTGGAGGTTATCAACGACGTCATGAAAGACATTGCTTCGTGTTCGTGGTTGTGTGTCAAAGTTGATGCTGCTTCTGATGAGTTAATGGGAGAGAGAGCGTCAATGAATTTAGCGGTATTCTTCAACACGAACACCAGTGTTAAACGCCCCGACCCATGTATTTGGGGTGACTGAATAACTCCAACCACCCTTGGCGGATTTGAGGGCGTGTCTACGACTTGGTTGCGCCTGTGGGTTTCAGATTGCTCAACAGGAAGTTGCATTCCGCATCACGATAATTAGTCTTTCTCGAACTATTCTGACATGATTTCACATCCTAATTATCTCGATTGTTTGATCCATTTGAAGAAGGTGAGGATTCTTAGGATAAACGTCAATATACGCTCTTCCCATTAAGAATCAGTTCAGAATCGTCGTCGTCTCCGTTCTCGTCATTGCTATATTGTTGTTCGTGTCTATGAGAAGACCCCATTCTTCAAGGCTGAGAAACCCCACACGGATAGTGTAGCCAATTGATGTAGCCGCTACGTGACACAACGCTCAATTGTCTTGTTAATTCGAGAGACTGAGATATCGCGTTTTGCTTCGGGAAGGACTACATTTCGTTCATCCTGGGATTATCCTTTGCATTTTGATGCCAGCTCAGCCTCACTACAGCTCTAATTGTGGTTTTGTCGATGGGTCTCGTATCGGCGGTTGGTTGGTGTGTTGCCGCAATTGCCCGTCAAAACAGAAGTGGTGTCAACTTAGTGCTTGACAAGTACACGTAGCTCTGCTTGTGTCGTTTCAGTGTACTATGAACGCGGGCATCAAGTTGGCCTTCAGTTCGAGCTGCCTATTCTAGAACTAGCCGTCGAACATCCTCACGGAGGAATCTTCAACACTGCTTGCAATTTCACACTGCATTTCCTTCCGTGAACGGAACAGCTTAACATCAAATGGGCTCTTGATATTTGGCAGCATTTGCACACGATGTCTCTACCATAAATTGAACCAGCTTACTTGGGTCTTTGCCAGGACATATCTCATCCTTCAACGTCACGAGCTTTTATCCAATTACGTGGTGGATACGCGCATGCACTTCGTAACTTACGAATCCCTCCTGGGATGAGAATATCGTTAAACTCGTTCTCAAATTACATGTCACGGAATCCGGGGTTGTTTACTGAAGAGGAAGATTTATTAATGAGCAAGTCAAACATGTAGGAAAACTGGGAGGTGACGTTCTGAATTACTAGAGTGCTCCCTGCGTGCTCATATCCACGCGGTTGTTGGACACGTGCCAGCATCCACTGGTGACTCTTGCAGTGTGCCTCGAGTCCAACCAACCTTTTCCGTAAGCCTCGCTTGCATTGATATGCATCGCAGCGTGTGCCTCGCAGCGTTCTCCTCCCTATCAAGCTAAGTGAAGATTGGATTCATTACACTGGCACTGTGGCAGCCAAGCTTGATATCAAGCCGAAATTGGGCGACACTAAAGGCATTTTCTAATTTTATTATTTTCGTAACTACGTGTGGAGAACAAAAGGAAGAAGTGTACTACAGGGCATGACGGGTTCCGAGGAAAATAAGACTTTGCGAAGACTGCACCTCACAATACGACAACACGTCATATCAACGCTGTTTGTATATAATAAATGGAGCGACAAATACAGCTCAAAACTCCGTAACCCTCTGGGCCACGATACTCACACTGACATGCTGTAGATTAAAAGAGTTTCACTAAAAACAACCCGCTTTTATGTGGACTAAATTGAATGTGCTATATTGCTGCTGTACGTCAGCGAGGCATACCAACGGCCAAAGCTTCTTAAATTCACATGTCAGCACCATAAAGATCGTGTGCTCCAACAAACCGGGCTAGCGTTTCCGTTTATGTGAATAGAGCCTAAGGCGGAAATGTCGTCTTCGGGGGACTAAAATGGTATTCTCCGAATTGAGGCACCAACATGTTTGGACAAATCCGTCAAAAGCAAAATTTGTGACAGCAAAATGAGGGCATCCACACATTGCTTCCTGCCACCTCTGAAAGGAGAACTCAACCGTCAGAACCTGCGCACAATTTCTCAGTATCGACTGTCGGACAGCTTTAATCTATCATCGGCAGTGTGATACCTCGTCTGCCTTCCGATATGTAGGGTTTTCGTGTA